>JAIPRM010000580.1:0-52285 GCA_025469315.1 Stegophylla sp. TES_Ste_2020
TATTTCCTATAATTCATTTTTCAGTCAAACCCTTGTAAAATGTTTAATTCTTTGTCCGTAAGAAATTTTATTACACCAAAATATTCGCAATGAAATTTTCTATCTGGACACCAAATTTCAAAACAATTGGTTAAGCCAATTTTCTTATATGTACGTTAAAGTGCGTAATGGGTATAAAAAATGGGTATAAAAAAAAAAGTTGACTAACGATTTTTGAGATATTTTCAGATCAATTAGACACATATGTCAGTAAGATCATATTAAAATTTCAAGTCTTAATATCAAAAATCAAAAATTTTATTACATTATTAAAACTAACAGAAAATGAGAAATTTCCGAAATTTTCAAAATGCTGCATTTAACTCAAAATTGATCAAATCTTTTTCAAATTTTTATGCCATGTTCTTGTAAATATTTTTAGTAGTTGGTGAAAAGTCCCTAGCTGCATTATTTTAGAAGTTATGTCAAAAAGTAATTTTCAGTTTTACGGAAATTTCGGTAATTGCATATTTTGCCGTTTTTCGTCAATTTTTCGACATTTTTTCCCCGTTTGAAAAAAGTATTGAGAAATTGGAAAAATGACCTTTCTAAAGTACCATCTGGGTGTGATTCCGGTTCTATAGAGATACTGATCGAAACTTTCGGACAAGTATTTCTATACGAAAAGTGTTTATAGAAAGAGAAAAAAAAAATAAACATCATTGTAAAATCATAAGCTTCTTCACTTCGTTCAGAATCTAAAAGCAATTATACATTACATTGATCTACCCAGTAATTCTGTACGGAGTGGAAACATGGCCACTAAGAAAATATAACGAAAATAATTTGTTAATACTGGAAAGAAAAATAATTGAGGAAAATCTTTGGACCCATTAAGGATAACATCATTATCGTAATTAGAACAAAATATTTGGGGGGATGGCTAAAATGTTTATTTATTGTTTTAGCCTCCGCAAAGAACATTATCCTTAAGCAATTTTCAAAAAATATGGGAGGACTATGAGTGGTTTTGAGGGGTTCAATGTTTAAGTCCAATTCTTCAAAACCAATAATTATTAATGAGTTTTAGTTGAAGCTCCGCTCAGAATCATACTATTAAAGGAATGATTTATCATTTTCTTAAAATTCAACACACCCGTCAAAAGTATCCCACCCGAAGTACAAAGACCACCTTAACGTGAGAAGTACAAACTTTTTCTGATTAATTCTTCTGATTTTCATACATACTCAAGTCAACTTATACTCATATTTTTTAAAATTCCAAGGATATTAGTTTTATAATAAAAGAGATCTTTCAAATGACAATAAATGAGTTTGAAGACCAAATGTTTTGATTTTTATTCATCTTTGGTATTTCTGGAAATAAGGCTGAATTCAGAATAGATGCACTCTACTTACACCCTGCACATGCCTGTGAATTAACTGTTTTAAATTGTATGAATAATATTTTATATTTGAGCTCAACAAGAGAACATTTTTCAAAGAACTAAATATTGCTAAGATCCGAATATCAATATTTTCTGTATATTCATTTTAATCAACTATACAGGTCATGTTTGAAAAAAATATTTTATTGAAAATAGTCTTACAGTTTAATTTATATTTAAATTTGACAATAGATAGTATATTTTATGTAATAAACATTTTTAACCTCAAATTTTGTTTGAAACCGAATATCTTTTAGATGAACTAAATAAGTTAAACTAACACGCAGACTGTAAAATATATCAAGTAATTTTTAAAGTAGAAATATTTTTGTAGGTTTAAGCATTGATTATAAATATATTGATTATAAATTTATAATTAATGTTGTAAGGTATTCAAATATTACTAATTAGTAAAATAAACAACTATTAAATTTTATTCATACAATTTGTGTTGATGTGAATGCAATAGGAAAGTAAAAGAAAATGAAACTATAACAATCATATGTTTGGCTTTCAAAATAGATAAACCTTAATTGTTTAATTTATAATAAAAACCTACGAAATATTTTATCTATATCATTGCATTCAATGTAAAGTGGTCATTATTCATAAGAGTATTTACGGCTATAAATATAATAGAATGTAATAAAAAAATCACTAATAAACACCACAAAATGTATTTATATGATTCCGTTACACATTTTCACTTTACACGTCCATAATTTACACCATAGTGTAACACAATATCAATTTTCAAATTACTGCCTCATAATAATATTCTATACACAAAATATTTTCCCGTGTTAATCCATTTTGTGTGAAAACTTTTTTGGCCTCGGGCCCCAAGGCAAAGATTGTCTAGGCTGAAATTTAGCCCTGTCAATTAGATAGGTTTTGAATAAAATATAACAATAGTTTTCAAATAAAATAATTCAATTATAATTAATAGTTAATTTATAATAATAAAATAAAATAAAATGAACAAATAAATAATTGGTAATTTATAATTATACTGATACATTTATCACAGTTTTTTTTTTCTAATACATAGGTATTGCACATTATAGGTATTTTGTAAACAATTTTGGGCATAATTTACATTATATCACCGAGTATCCTTTATTTTGAATATGCCTTTTAAGGAATTCTATTGAGTTTAATATATGATTTCTTATTTGTGGATTTACCAACAATGTATGGGTCTGATCAGGATTACCAGACACAGATTTAGATTCCATGTTTAAGAAACTTTGAGATTTACGTACATAATCGGCCACTCGAGCATATGTTGTGTCATTCTAAAAACAAAACATAACGAACGAAGTTAATATGCTTGTTAATTATAAACTATGTACGCATATTACCTGTGCTGACATACGAATAGTTATGGTAATTAATGATGGATCGAGGTGTCGTTGACTCGGTGTGACAATTTGAGATATAGGTAAACGCAGTATGTTTGGCAATAATGAATTTAGATCTTTGATTAAATACAAATATCTGTCTGTTAAAACCAATGTTAATTCGGATAACTTTTGATCATGGTTAATATTATCCATAGATGCATCACAAGTCAATAAAACTTGTTCCATTGGACTTAAATGCTTATTTAATATTATCCAAGAATATCTGAGTTCTGACGTACCAAATCCTATTTCACTATTGCCAAGACTTGAACGTAACTAAACAAAAAACATTCGATTTCAGATTCTTGTGAACTACAACTGTTTCTTTATTGTATTAATTAAGTTTTATGAGTATTTTACAAAATTAAAATATGTTTATTTTCAAGTTATAAAACAATTTTTTCTACTCAAATTATGTACTAATAAATTGTATGTATATCAATGAATTTATTAATAATCATGCTAAAAATAATGACCAAGCAATTTTTAGAAGTTTTAAATCATTTCAAATATTTTATTTTAACCTTATATTGTGACTTATTGTTTACAAGAACTTTTATTTATATTAGTTTTTACCTGTGGACTTTTGATCCATCCAACTCCAGCTAAAAATCCTTCGCCTGTCATTGCTACTAGTTCTGCTGCACCACTGATAGGTTTGGTAATGGCCTCAACTAAACCTATAGCTACAGTATTAACAAATCCCCGTCTTCTCTCTGGAGCCTCTTGAATTGCATACTGAATTGGATGATTTACTAAGCCACCAACTGCTCCCAACAGACTAATTCCAAACTCACTAAGACCTTGTATGATTCCCTGAGATAAATTTTGAGGTCTTAAACGTCTAATTTCTTCAATTTGTTCCAAGTCTTCAGCTTCCAGAGTTAACCGGTTAAATGTTCTCGACCAACTAGATGCAAACTTTGTCACTGATGATAATGCTCCAGTTGTAACATGTTTCACTAATGATGCAGATCCACTTAAAACACCGACGAAAAATTCTTTTGGCCCTTCGGTCATGCCTTGAGCAGACAAAGTCACAAAATCATACAAGCCAGTTCCAACAGATCTGGCCAGACCGCCAGGTGAGCCCCAGAATTCTAATGAACCTAATGCCCATCCAGTACCATATATTGCATTTAAAAAATAATGTAATGACAAACTGCGTCCTAGTTGGTAAGATGAAGTAATCAAATTAGATTTAGAAAATTCAGAGAAATCTAAAGGTGAACGGTCGAGCGCCACATAAAATGTTGTTGATGTGTGTAAACTTATCATGACTTTGAATGATTTTATAGTAAATGTTCTAAATACTAATGGGTTACGAAACTCTTGGGAATGCGCCAATACTAAATAATGAAGTGGAATGAATTCGTCTCGTGTAAGATTATGCTCTCTTGTAATGGATAATGTTGATTTGAAACTTTTCAACACTTCTAGCATATAATAGCAATAACGATCTTCAATAAATGCTTCAAATGTAAATAATGTTATTTCAAGATCCAAAATTACTAGAAAAAAAAATCTATAGATTAATAATTTGTCTACCAAATTAAATATGGAATAATAAATATATTTAGTATAAATCAAGTATGGCCAACCCATGGCACGCCTTAGATAATTTTATGGCCTGGAGATCCATCACACTTTTACATAATATATATTTTATTTTAGTGCATTCCCTGTCGTTTTATATTTTATTTATAGTAATTTTACCAAATTGGTGAATAGCAGTGTCTAGATATAGGAGATTACTTAATAAAGTCGAGGTGTTTGATATTTGAATAATAGTAAAAATAATAATAAAAATTCATAATGTAAAAAATTTTTACTACAATTTTTTTTTATATTGGATCAAAACCTAATATATGGGGATATATTATAATTTTGTGTGTGGTCCGTGGAATTATAATGCATTTTCAAAGTGGCCTACAAGATCATTTGGGTTAGCCACTCCTTGTATAGATAATAAAAATTTTAAATACCTGGTGTTAAATGGTAGGTTTTGTCTAACGCAAATTTTAAAATGATAGCAGAGTCTAATTGTCTCAAATCATTAATTATGTTTGATAATGGTTTCAAAAAATTAGTGTCGCAGTAAATTTCTTCACAATTTTTCTTTTGTTTTACTAATACAACGGGAAAGTCATAGTGTCCATCAACAAATGCACTGTTATCAATTTGAACATTATTTATTGAAATTACAAGATTCATTTCTTCTTTTGATGCATCCTAAAATATAATGACTGATCAGTATTGCGATTTACATATAATTTATTTTGTTTATAATTGCAATTTATATTTCAAAAATGTAAAAATAACTCAAATTATTATAACATCATTTATTTAAAAAACATTTTATATACCTGATTTTCATCTAAAGTAACAACTATGTTATCTAACGTCATTGAAATCACAGCCTTTGAACTAAATCCAATGTCGTCAACAAATAATGTGAGAGTGAATGTGTGAATATGACATTTAATTGAAGGCCATAGCTCTAAAAAATAATACATAATTATATAAATGCATAATAAAACCAAATTTTAGTACATAATAAATAAATATTACTATAAATTGAAGTCGAAACTATATTTTGTGAAGGATTTGAAGGAGTTCGAATTTGCTCGTGTCTTACATTATTCAGTATTTCATTGTTTGTTAATAAAGTATCTAAAATTATACAAGTTTATAAAAAAATAAATAAATATATACATCTATTTTTTATATTTAAATACACATATATTTGGTAATAAAAATTGATTTACCTTTATATTGACCACTTTTAGCTAATCTCAATCGCACTTCATTAGCAGAAAATTCAAACTGTGCAGCAGGCTTAAAAATAACATGTAATGTAAATGCTCTCTTCGTTATCAATACTTTTATATCATTCATTTGACCAGGAACTGGCACCAATCTACTTTCACAAACGCTCAACTCAATGTTAGCAAACCAACCTAAAATAAGAATTTTTGTACTAAAAAAATAATATTAAGCAAATAATTTACAAAATTTACCTTTAAAAGGTTTATTATCCAGTCCAATTAATACTCTAGGGATCTGATCATATGACATAGAGTGTGGAAAAGACATGTATGCATTTTTACTTGAAGTTACTCTATACGTCCAATTCCAGTCAAGTGAAAATGGCATTGGCTCTTTAGATTTAGATTTAGATTTAGACTTAGACTTAGATTTCTTAACAAGTGCAAAAGTTAATGATACAGGACAATTATTGTAGAGAATGAATTGTGGATATGGTTGATTGAAAACAGTAAAAAAGTATTGGTTATCTAACTCTTGTAGTGTAACACAAATTAATGGATTAAAATCACAACTTGAAAACAGAACAGGAAATGGATGCTCTTCATTTTTAAGTTCAGTTAATTTAATTGGACAACTAATATTATCGTTTGATATTAGTATTAAATACTGAACTAATTCTTCATTAGCTATATTTTCTTTGCCAATTAACGTCCATAAAGCCAAAGGTTGACCTCTAAAATGTAAGACAAAATAAAAATTAAGTCCTCAATCATGAATTTTTTATAGATAAGAAAATAATTTTATTGTTGCCTAGTTAATAGATTTTAGATCCTAAATGAAGCGAAGAAGTTAGTGTTTTTACAATGAAGTTTATATTATTCTTTTGTTAAAACTTTTTTTGTACAGAAATGAAATACTTGTCAAAAAGTTTAGTCTAATAACTTTGGGAATCAAAATTGGAATTTAAATGATACCTTTAGAGAGGTAATTTTTCAAAATTGTCAATAGTTTTTCACACATTTGGGAAAAACTACTAAAATTTTGATAAAAGTGTGCCTTAAAATTTTTTATTTTAAGTTCAAACTTTATGAAAAGTTAAACATAGGTAGGCAATAATATGAAAAACATTTTGTAGAAGGAAAATTTTTTTTTGTTTTTTCTAATAAAATTATTTTTTCAGATCTCAGATTTTTCAACTGATATATTTTTGTACCAATATAGTGTACAGTGGTATAGGTATAAAAAAAATTGTATGATGAGAGGTTGGTGGTTAGATTTAAAATTAACAAAAGTTTTTAATGTTCATATTGTAAATTAGTATTTTTAAATTAAAATATTTATTTAAAACAAAATTAATCTGACATTTATTACTTCTTCACTCATTTAAAATTTTTAATAAAAGTACAATTTTCTTTAACTAAATATTTAGTATCGTCTATACCACATAAAAATTAAAAAATCTTAATATGCTAGTATGTTTGAACCGACATATTTTTTGAAATAACTATGATCTATGTTATATTTTACTTCTTTTTTATAAAAAATTTATTGATGATAATTGTTGATGAATTGGAATGATTATTAAATACTTCCTACAGTCTCATTTACCAAAGATTATAGGAGTACAGTTGTCCTTAGATAAATGTGTATCATCCAGGCAGCATATTTTTAGAAAATGCTCCCAAATTGTTGCTAACCTCCCCCCCCCAAACAACCAATTACATGTCACCACTACCACGTCCACTGATTTTGTGTACAATTTCTTGCAATTATGGTGTTAGTAAAAATAACTCGGTGATTGATTCAAGAATAGTATTTTATAAGCTATATAGGTATTATAGGTATGATCGATCATATAAACAGGAGAAAATGCTGAGAGATACTATTTTGATGTTATTGCACAGCATAGACAAAGTTATCTGACGACAACTATAATACTTTGTACTGTGTTGTGTGTGTTCATATTTTAAAGTGGTTTACTGGTTTGTAATTTTAATGAACAGAATATAAGTATCAATAGAAGAAAGTGAATGCAGGTAATTATTATAATGCAATCAAATGTTTAGTGAAATCACAATTTTTCATCAAACAAACAAAAATTAAACATTTTTGGTTCTGGGAAAAAGAGGTTTAAACCTCTACACCCTCTCTACCACTAGTATCTACACCACTTATAGTCCACTATAACAATGAAATATGTTTGAAAACTTACAGCTCGTTCATGTTTTTAGGCAATTCAACAGAGTGCTCATTAATATTTATTGGAATATCTAAAACACCTGAAGATGGTGTAGCACACACAGCAAGTATTTGTAAATCGATTGAACTATGATTTGAGGCGATATACAAACTTTGAATATGAATAATTCTCATATTATTATAGTCCAAGGAACAAACATTTAAGTAACCAATCTAAATTAAATTTGACAATATATAGTAATATATTTAATAAAAACTTTGAATGCACAAAAAATAAAAACTTACATAGTTTTTACAGTTAATAACAACAGATGTATGACCTTTTAAAGGAATCAATCCATTTACTTGAGGCATATAAAATGACTGATTACTAGAAAATTGAAGTGGCTGAGATCGATGAATACTACATCCAATAGTCATATCAATATAAAATGTATTCTAGAAATAAATACAATAGTAAGGATAAATCAATCATTAATTTTCCATAAAAAATTATAATATTTGATTAAATTGTAAAATGTATTAAACTTAAAAATAGAATAAGTATTAAGTAAAATATAAATAAATTGAATTATAAGCCCTTATAATACAAAACTATTTTGAAACTTTAAAATATGTAATATTTAGGATGTATTGTATTTAACACCAATAATATTGTAAAAAAAAGAAAAGAAGAAAAATGGATATATTTTGCACAATGGGTATTTTTTACTCCTCAGGTAGGATATTCTAGTGGGGTGTGTTGAATTTTAAAGTAAAAATAAATTATTTCTTCAATAAAATAATCTTGAGCTTCAGTTATTAAAGGATAATAATAATTGTGGGTTAGAAAATTTTGAAAATGTGAAAAAAAATTTAGGAATTTTTTTAATACTTTTTTCATCAAAATTCTTTTGTTTTTTGTGAAATTGTCTTTTTTTATTTATTGAATAATAAAAAAAAAAAAACGTAAAGTGAAACAAAAATGAGTTAAGTAAAGCAAAGTAAAGTATAGACAAGGAAGCTGGATATACTTTGCACCATGGATATTCTTCGCTCCTCGGGTTAGATACTCTTGGGGGTGAGTTAAAAATGAGGATTTTTATTACTCTTTATATTATTAATATACTTTGCTCAGAATAGTATTATTGAAGAAATGATTGTCGTTTCTTTAAAATTTGACATACAAAAGAACCTTGCCAGAAGAGCAAAGAATACTTATGGTGAAAAGTAAAATGCATATTTTTTTTAAGTCATTTTTATTATTTTTATGTCATTAAGTTCCAGGCTTTAGTAATATTCATATTTACTATTGACATTTTCTTTTATACTAAATATTTATAGTAAAAATTAAATCATAATTTAGTAAAAAATATAATTAATTATAGTAGAAAAAAAACTTACTTCAATAACTGGGGGTGCCACAACACAAAAATTGTCTAAATTACAGAGTGTTTCAGTTGAACTACATAATGTAATCTTTTGACCAGATGTATTGACTATTAATGCCCAAGGCTGCACAACAATAACACGACCTAAACCATTACTATGCTCAAGATGTCCATAATGTTGAACCTACAATTTAATAGATATTATACAGTTAATACTTCTTATAGGCCTAAATAAATACATTTTCTTACGACCAACTTATCATTTGATTCAATATTAATAATATTAATTAAATGATTTTTTATTATGACATTATCAATTATAATAAATATTTCAATTTCTTAAAAGTATTTATTAGATTTAAAATACATTATGTATGTAATATATGTAATATATTTTACTTTAACTGTAGTTTGAGTGTCCGGTGTATCACTTTGTTTCCATTTTATACTTGAAAATTGTTTACCAATAAATGGCCATTGGAGATCAGAATCCATAGTTGTATATTTTCCATTTAAAATATCTTCAATGGTAAAATAACTGTCGTTTATTGATTCAGCCATGTCAATATTCATATAATATGTTATAGATACAGGTGGAGAAGATGCTGAAGATTCCTCACTGAAATTTTTAGTTTTTAAAAGCTAATAATAAAATATGTTTTTAATATTTATTAAATTAATACTTTAAAAATACTAAATTTACTACTACAAGTATAACAGAATGAAGATTAAACACTTTTGAAAACAATATATGGAGGAAGATATTATGCGGCCCAATAAGGGATATGAGGATAGGTCAGTGGCGTAGGAAGTTCAACCAAGAATTGAAGGAAGAATTAAAAATAATAACAATTAATGGGTTTATAAAGAGTCAAAGGATACAGTGGCTAAGACATGTCTTGAGGCGTAATACCGATGCAGCAACCAAAATAGTACTTAATTGGAAACCACAAGGGAAAAGAAAACGGGGCCTTCAAGATGGATGGATATTGTAGAAAAGGATTTGGAAGATCTTGAGGCGAAGAACTGGAGGGAGATAGTACAGGATTGAGATAAATGGAGTGATTTGGTGATGGTAGCGAAAACTCTTGGAGAGTTATGAAAGTCAAAAGAAGAAGAAGAGAAATTAATACTACAAACAAATGTACTAACTTTAATTTTATAGTTAAATTATAAACATCTTTCATAGTCCCAGGCAAATCAATATGTTGTATGTTATTTAAATCAGTTGCAGATTTAGCTTGAATAACAGTGTTACGTTCTAATTTATTATCAACTAAATCAAAGTTTAACAGAGTATCATAAGGTAAATATGAACGTACAACATACATTGGCATTAGTACAATCTAAAAATTAAAAGAAATGAGAAAAAACAATTAACACATATTAAATTAATTTTACATACCAACATGCGTGGTATCTTATTAATATTTTCTATGATCAAACGGCACCAGATACTGCGGTATTTCTTCATATTATCTTTTTTTGGTACTATTAAAAAATGAATAATAATTAATTTCTTGAAATTTATTTTGAACAAAATTCTTTAAATTGAAAATACTTACTTTTGACAAGCCAAGAATTTTGATTACCATTTCCAAATTCAACAGCATGTAAAGGAATAGGTCCAGACCAAGGGCCTTCCTCATTGGAAACGTTAAAACGTAATTTTAACGTAAATTTGAGTTCATCATATAGCATTATTGATGGTGATATATTTTCTGAAGCAACTGTTAAAGTCTGTAAAACTAAATTCTGATGCCCATCTTTTTGCTCATCAACTTGTTTAATCTTGGTAAATCGAGCATCCAACAAATAATTTGTTTTATTTAAAATATTTAATTGACTGGATACAATAACCTAATATAACACATGAATGTAGATATGAAAATTAAGAATTAATTTTTTGAACTTGATTATACTTTTATGAGAGAAGGTGACATGGTTGTAATGGACACTATTAAAATATGAGGTTCTCCCTTATGATTTTTCACAATAAAAGACATCAAAACTTCAGGGTGTAAACTGATTTCATTACTCCAAGATAAACTAAATTTATACAAAATATTAAAACATAATTGCATATGATTTTAAGAGATTAAGTATTACTTATCAATTGTTCCAACACTAAATCTCATGCGAGGACATTCAGTGGGCACTCGCCATGTGTATTGATAAGATTGTAAACTATTTAGAGTAATAGTTTCACTAGTATTTGCTTGACCAAATCTATAGTAAATTAATGTTTAATTAAATTTTAAATTCAAATTAAATATTATATTCAATAATAAATGGAAATAAAGTATTATGATCTAGACATATAATATTTTTAAAATAAATATATTTTTTAGTAGGTATATTATGAATTTAACTATTAGTTGACAATTAATATATATTTTGTCCTTTGACATATTTTACTGTCACTACTTAATCAACATTACTATTTGGTAGAGCTATTAAAATATATTGAAGCCAGATACATACAAGTAAAATTTATAAACTTACACTATTTGGAAATTTGTATCATTACAAATAATGTAGGGTGTGGTTATAAAATAAGAATGATTTTTCCATAGTTCTATTGCTGCTGTCAAAGAGTTTATTATGCTTGGCCCAAACTGACATGCAATAGCTCCAGTTTGAATGTTAAACTGAACATCAGGAACTATTTTAGTTTAATCATATTTATAAATTGTTATTAGTTCAGAGTTGAAATTGCTCTATTATAATTCATGATATAATTACCTGGTTTTGTAGTATGATAACTAGTAAAAAGACAAAACGATTTAATAATAGGAATCTGTGTTAATGTTCCATAATTTAAAAGTTCAATTTTCACATGAGCTTGAGCCGATGTATTAATTTCTTCTAATTTAAATAAATATAATTTAATTTATAATATTAATTATAGTAATTACAAAAAATGTCTGTTGTAAAGCTTGTTTTGTAGTACATTTCTAACTATTTATACTGTGATACCTGTGAAGTTCACTAATTTTTATAGTGTTAGGTTAGAAAAGCTTAACATTTTTTTTACAAAGACATTTTTAAAAAATACATAATTATTTATTCATCCAAGTAATTAACAATAGTCATAGCATAATGAATATTTTAATTCAATAAAATAAATGCTATTGTAAATAATGTCAATATTATTTAATATTTAATAATTACCTTCTTGAAGCTTGAAGCCAATATTCACTTGATCCAAATTGAAAATAACTAGTTTGTGTTTTGGTGGAACATCAGAAATACAATCATATCGTGCTAAATATGTTTTTTTTTTTATATTGTAGGTAATATTTACCTATTTAAAAATATACTTTAGTAAAAATTTTAATGAATTTAAGAAAAAAGATTACTTTAATTGATGATGCTGACAATGAAAGTTGTAATTGTGATACTAAACTGGGTGAAAAAAAGGAATCAACTCTGAGGCATCCAACTAAACTCCTAAATGAATAATGTATATATATATATATATATAATAACTATTACAGAAAAGATATGCAAGTTATAAGTGGTTTATATTACTTAATTTGTAGTGGACAATGATTAGTATATGAATTATTCATAATTATACGCCAAGTGTTTGAAACTGCTTGCCATGACTCAAGTCGCAGTAGCATTGGTTCATATTTTGGAAACATGAAACTAGTAAGCTCTCTAAAGCAATTCTGTATTTCATCATACCATTGTAGATGAAGTTCAATATCTGCATCCACCTAAAAATATTTAAAGTTACAATTATATTTATACAAATATAATATAAATTTAAAAACTTCACCCACATCCATAGGAACAGGTTGTATTTCAACCTTTGTCAGTGTTCTAGGTTGAGGATATCGCCAGGTGATTTTTGACGGATTGTTAGATGAATATTCTGAAAAATATACTTGATATGGTAAAGGTAAATCTGAACTATTATTTCCGAGAAATTGAAATGCCCCAGCTCTAAGATCATCTCGGTAAAATTGTTCATCAGCTTCAGAATCTTAAATAAAATTATATAAATGTATGTTTTAAAAAATTAATAAACAAATTAAAATAGCAAAATTTAACAATAAACATACTTTGACTAGGTAGTTTTGATGGGTTTTTATTATACTCAAATAAATATTTATATTCATTCCATATTTGTTTTAATGTACTATAATTATCTGGAGATATATGAACTGATATATAATCTGTTAATATTTTTAACTGTTTTGTTGGTCTAAAACATTCAGGAACCCATGGATCTGATGACAAAATAATTTCTAGAGTCATAGTCCACGGGTGTAATATTAGTTCATTTGAATTAGAATTCATGTTATTATGCCCAATTGATATTGTCACACTATTCAATGTTACTTCACCATTCATACGTTCAGATGGTTTCTTCCACAGACAATTTAATTTAGATAGAATACTTTCGACACTGAACACAATGTTATCTAAACCAAATTAATTATTTAATTTTAATAAAAGAAATTAAACTAAAAATTTCAACACAAATCTACCATTATTTTCAGTAAATAACTGGAAAAATATTTGTTGAGTTGTTAAATTCACAACTATTGGTTTTGAGAACCAATAATTTTCAGTAACCAATGTTGGAATATCAATAATATCTGTACTGATTGTTTCACTAATTATTCTCGGATCAGCAACTGATTCTATAACTGAATCATCATACTTATGTAAACCATATCCATCAGTTATATATTGAGGTACAACTGAGTCGATTTTAAAAGTTTGGTTTGGAATTTCGGAACTATTAAATCTAAAAATATTAATAATTATATGATTATATAGATAAAATATAATAATCACTATTTTTTAGTATTTTAAAATTCTATGAAGTTAAATATTTTAAATAAATTATACAAAGATAATTTATTTAAATAATTATTTCATAAAAATCATTTGTTTATTCATAATAGGTACCTCCAAAAAAATCTAAAATTTTAAATGTAGTAATTATGTACAGTTTTCAACTTACGTTGAACGGGTATGAGTATTATCTTTAGTCTCTTCATTAGGTATAGAGCTTTCTTGAAGTGTTGTTTTTATAAGATCCAATAAATTATAACAGTGATCCATCTTTTGTTTACTTAATAGTAATGAAATAGCTCTCCCTAAATTAAGTTCAACCTAAAGAATATTAAGGTAAAGGAAATATTTATAATAGATGGCATATTAAAATTAAAATAAACAAAGGAATATTTTACATACTTTATATTGACAAATTGTAACTGGACGAGAAATTTTTAATGTGAAAAATGCTAAAGGAATTTCATCTGTTGTATTGGATTTCGTTTCAAACAGTGGAACAGAATAAATCTTAGAATCTGGTATTTCAGTATGGTAAATATTATTTTTTGGGGATAATGATAAAGCCAGATCAAAGAATATCACCTAAAATAAAGTATTTAAATTACTAATTATCATAATTGAATGTGTAAAAATTATGATACATTTTAAATACATACCTGACACGAATCAGAAGTATTAGATAGAGAAAAAAATATATGAGGTTGATGAACAACAACATATATTAAAGGTTCAGACATTCTGATTTCATTTTTCACAATGCATTTGAAAAAATTAAAATTAATTTGATTTCCTGTGATGATAACATCAATTGGAATTTTATTCTCTATATTAATATCCCTAAAAAGGAATATAAAATAATTAATATATTTTTAGTATTTATGAAGAAAAACTTTATATTTGTAGTTAAAATGATTAAATTAACTAATTCTGCTAAAATTCTTACTTCTTTGTAAAAGGTACTATGTTTGATTGAGCATTTGTTTTATTTTCAGCCAATGATATTGAACTGTTTTCTTCAAAAAATTTACCGTTATGTTCTGTGGAATGAATACCACTATCATGAGTAAATGATTCAATAATACATTTTGATTGCAATTTTTCATCTTGTATACTATGAGTATAACTTGTTTTTAAATGACTTAATATATACTTATTACTATGTGACCACAACATATTCAATAAGTATAATTGTTCTACAGACAATGTGACAGTTATTTCATTTAACGTATTTACCTAAAAAATAAAACAAAATTACAAAATGGTATAAAGAAAATTATTTATTCTAGAAAACCAGAAATTTTAAACACTAACTTCAATCCAACTACCACAGACCAATATATTTTCCGGTTCAAATATAATTGCCGGTGCAAAAACTGAATGAAAAGATACTTTGTTAAATAAAGTTGATGTACTTATTTCATCCAAATTTGAATTTCCCATAGCCCTAGGTCTTTTCCCTTCATTCCATAGTAATGCAGCATTTGGTTGATAATCGGAATCTAAAGTTGATGATGCTTGATAGCATTCCAAAACTTGTTTGAGGTCAACCCAAACTCCAGTTTTTATTGAAAACTCATTGATAACAATTTGGTATTGACGATCCTCAACTATAGATCCTGGAATAGTTAATAATCCTCTTTTTTCTGCTTCCACATACAAATCTTTTCTTAGTGGGGTTCGAGTAATAGGATTCTCAGGGTTTTGATTAATTATTACTGAATTAACCTTAAAATATTTTATAAGCATTTAATATAAAACAATAAAACTGCATTTAAGTTTACATACTTGAATTATAGCAGTGTCTTCATTTTGGATTTTACTATCTTGCGCGGTAATTGGTATAAAAATTCTCAATAAAGCAATATCCAAATAAAATAATGGTAATGTTATACCAAGTAATTCTCTATTAGATTCTAATATATTTTGATTATTTGAAGGATTTATTACATTCTTTGAACTAATAAATATTTCTAAAAGAGGATCTATTATTGATAAGAATTTATGGAGATTTAAAGGAGATATAACAATATCAATTGGTTGCACTTTAATTACAATTTCCATAATAAATTCATCCATTAGTTGTTGATTTAATTTGAGCATTTCATCACTCACCTAATAACATACCATATAAAGATAGGAATATTAAATGCACATTTAATGTTTACATATTTATATTAATATACACTAAATGTAAATATTCTTAATCAAGTTATAATACATGCTGAGCATTGCTGTCGACACGTCATTCACAATACATATTTCTGCAGCTGGTGTCAATGCATTGTTGACAATTTGTTTATAATTTTATACTTCTCCCAAAAATACCAGTAAACAACAAGCTCATTTGTTTTTATGCTACTGCTTAGGCAAGAGGTCAGTCAAAGTTATTAAGTTTGTGGCCGCCAAGATTTTCTGGTGTTTTTGTCATACTTATAAATTATTTTCTTAATAAAGGTAAGGCAATAAAAATAAGTTCCACAAATGGAGGTCATTAAGTTTTTACCTGTGCCGTAGTCAATGTGTATAATAATATATTATGTATTATTATCAAATTAATAAGAGATAAATAATATAAATTAATATCTATAGTATGGCCACTGAGAGAACGCTACTGGGCGATGACCAAAACATGTCCGTTCTCACGCATTCCCAGTCCCCGCCACTATACCAGTCTGAACACTGGCTGCTGTTTTCATATTTCACATGTCAGTGGTTGTATTGTATATAGCGTGTATGCATTTATAACATATTGATATTACATACAAATTATTGTTTGTTTTTATTTTAATTGTGTATTATTTGAGAAGCTATATACAGACCATATGTGGCTACTCGACGAAGTGATTAACGATCGCTGCGTAGTAAGTGGGGGAATATACGGCGGCAAGTAGGTTGTAGAATGCGGAGCTCGTTCATTTAGATGCGCTAAAAAGTAGCGTTCTCTCAGTGGTAAAGTTTAGTAATTAGTTAATAATTCATTTATTGTAAAGTATTTATAGTTTACAGATTTTTCCAATCAAATTTGGAAATAACATTATGTATGCAATAAAATTACTACATAAAATATATAAGTAACAAAATCAAAAACCCATCAAATGATTGATTGCAAGTCAAATCCTGGACAAGGAATGAAGGGGTATGACTAAAATTAGCTTAATATGCAATAAAAATTGAAAAATGTCTTCAAAATTAAAAATAATATGCAGAAGAAATTTATATTAAGTTTGAAAATGTAGTATTTATCGAGAGCAGAGAAAAAATAAAAAAGAAAGCTGGACATACTTCGTACCATAAATATTCTTCGCTTCTTGGGTCAGACATTCATGGTGGGCATGTAGATTTTAAAAGAAATGATTAATAGTCGAATTTTTTTCTACACATCCTCCAAAAGTATCTGCCCGAAAAGCGAAGAATATCAGTGGTGCGAAGTATGTCTAGCTATCTTGTCTATATTTTACTTTACTTAAATTTTATTTTTTTTTGTCTAATAAAAAATAAAAGGAAAAAAGTAAAGTAAAGTAAAGTATAGACAAGAAAACCGGACATACTTTACGCCACGAATATTCTTCGCTTCTAGGTTTGATAATCTTTGTGGATGTGTAGAATTAAAAAAAAAGCAATAAAGCATTTCTTCAATAAGACGATTCTAAACGAGAGAAGTTAATAATATAATAGTTGTCATTTTCAACTCGTCTACCAAGAGTATCTGGCCCGAAGAATATCTGTCGTGCGAAGTATGTCTGACTTTCTTGTCTATACTTTACTTAACTTTACCCTTTTTTATCTAATAAATAAAGGAAAAAAATTAAATGAGAAAAAAATATAAGAATAATGACCAAAATTTTTTTTCTTCATATTTTCAAAATTTTCTCACCTAAAATGTTTCTCATATTATTGTCATATTATCTGTTTAAATTTTCATAAATCATGGATCAAAAAGTGATGGTTTCGAGTCTTTTTTGTCAAATTTTGGGTAGTTCCTCCCTTATAAAAAAAAATTGAAGAATTGAGAAATTCAAAAAATGACCTCTCTAAAGTACCAACAAGAGGCAAATACAGTTTCAAAAATTTGCTGATTGAGACTTTTGGACAAGTATTTCTATAAAAAAAAGCATATGCAGAAAAAAAAATAATCATTGTAAAAATAGTAGCTTCTTCATATTGTTCAGAATCTAAAATAGAAAACATATTGAGAAGAAAAGAAAGGATGATGGCCACTACTGACCATATCTCATAACTAATAATGTGAATAATTCTGAACAATTTTATTTCATTTACACCTAATTCCTTTCAAAAAATATAACATCGATTTATAAAAATTAGTCTTATTATTGAAGTACCAGTATTTTTGTTAAAAATCTAAAATATATAAGATATTTATAAATCAAATATTTAAAATTATGACAATGGTTTTATTTAACTCTATAGTGTTATGTATATATAATATATACAGGGGTGGCCAAACTTTTTTTGGCAGAGATCTACTAAGAACAAATTTTTCTTTCGGAGATCGACTTCAATAATTTTTTTTTTTAATAATTATTGAGTATATTGGGTATAAGGATGATATCGAATTTTCTTAGCAGTAGAGTGATTAAATTTACTAAAAATAAATTTTGACAAGATCAACTGTTTGTCCACCCCTGATATATAATGATGATTTTAAATATATTACCATGTGTAAATGTGTATTATCCTTATTTAACTTAGGCCTTTGAAAAGAACTCTTAAAAGCACGAGTTAACGTAAAATTTAAAAAACCATCAGTTTTTGATGACTTTTCTGAGCTGTTTATTGGATCATAACCTTTCAGTATAAGTCCTAAGTATGGCCCATATTTCCAATGTTCTTCTTTAATATTCCTTAAAAAAAAAATAAATAAATATTAAATTATTCACTTTACAATTTTACATTTTTCATTATTATTATTTAGTATTAACTTAGTAAAGTGTTGTATAGATGCTGATGATATTTTTAATTTGAGTTTGTGATATGAAAGTCCAAAATCTAAGGAACTAATAACATCTTCTAAATCTAGTACTAGTTTTACATTTTCTGATGAACTATGTTCAGGATTATTTTTGATAATTAACGAAAACCGGGCTAAAGTCCATTGAAACCAACCAGATAATTTGACATTTTCTTCCGATTTTTTGACATCTAAAAATAAGAAAAATAAAAAAAGCATGTACTTTGCACCTTGGGGTATTTTTTGCACCTCAGGAGAGATACTAATGTGGGTGTATTGAATATTGCAGAAATGATAAATCATTTCTGCAATAAGATGATTTTGAGCAGAGCTTCAGTTTATTCAAGACAAATTCATTAAAAAAAATTATAAAATTTGTTATGATACCTAAAAAAAAAAAAAAAATTTTTTTTACTCAGGCAGTTTAATATTTTACTATTAACCCCTTCACTGCTAATGACATACTATTACTATTGCTGAGAGAAGCTAAAATTTTTGATGAGAAAAAACTTTCAATTTTTTTTTCATTTTTGAAAATTTTTTCCCGTCAAAATATATTTTATGATATAGTCTACATATATTTAAATTTACATAAAGTTTGGATTAAAAAAAAGATAGATTTTTTGTCAAATTTTGGATAGTTTTTCTGATATTTTGAGAAAACTATTGAGAATTTCGAAAAAATTGCCTTTTAAAAGTACCATCTAAACTCTAGAAAGAAAAGAAAATTGAGATTAAAAAAGTTGTTGGTCGAAACATTTGGACAAGTATTTCTATAAGAAAACATATAAATACAAAAAAAAAAAAATTAATTAAAAAAGAAGTAAATAAATAAATAAATATTGTAATAAAAACCCTAGTTTTTTTGCTCCACTCAGTGATAAAATTGGAAGACAATTTGACTTAAAAGTACAAAAATTACCAAATGTATGAATTTTAGTATTTTCTACAGGTTCATCTTCGGGAATTGATGACATTTCATGTGCTACTGATCGATTGAAAAGTGTTCCATATTCAATATTTGAAAATATTACTTTGTACACTTCAATTTGTTTTTTCAACAAATCAGCAACAAGCCGTACCTGAAAATAAAAGTTATGCTGACATTATAACAACAGATTATAATATAAGACTATATAAATAATTATATAAAGTGAAATAACATTTAACATAATCTATGTATCTGCATAAAATGAATAGATATGTATAATGTTTTAATATTAAATATATATCATAATGTATTAACTGAATTCTATTTATATTTATATATAATTTATTATTATTTTTTTTCAATGACACTTACTTGTTGTTCAGATATGGAAACAGAAATTGGGTCTGAATCACAATGTATACAAGCAGCTAAGCTTTTTAATGATTGCATATCATTATTTAGAAATAAAGTTGTAATAGCCAATGTACACTGAGCACTAAATGGATAAAGCAGTTGTATTTTATGTGTATACATTCTCTGGTATGCCATATCATAAGAACTATGAATCGTATAACACTCTAATTTACTAAAGTTAAGCTGCCATGGAAAATATACACCATCTAGAAAAAAGTTGAATTAATTCAAATTAACTGACCAACATAATTATGACATTGGATTATTATTATCATAATTATGACATATTTTTTATTTTATTAGAGTAAGCAAGTGTTTTTTATAATGATGTTTAATTATTTATTCATGACACACATTTTTTCATCTAGAATACTTGTCTAAACGTTTCAATTAGTATTTAAATGGATTCAAAATCACTTAAAGATGATACTTTAGAGAGGTCATTTTTCAATAATTTTATTCAAAATGAGGAAAATCTTTCAAAAAAATTGACAAAAAACGGTAAAATATGTTACCAGAATTTTCATAAAATTGAAAATTGATTTTTAAGATAACTTTAAAAATAATGTAGTTAGAAACTTGCAACTATCACCAATTACTAAAAAGGTCACAAGAACATTTGATTGATTTTGAGTTGAATATAGCATTTTGAAAATATTGAAAATTTATTGTTTTTTGTAAGTTTTTATATCATAATATTTATAATGCTTGATATTAAGAATTAGAAATTTAATATGACCCCACTCACATATATGTCTAAAAAAATCTCTGAAAATCGTAAGTTAATTTTTTTCTCTATAATCGTTTGGAATTGAAATTTTGACAGAACTCGTTAGTTTTACCTAAAATTAAATTCTTAAACGTACACAAAAGAAAATTGGTATAACTATCAGTTTATGAAACTTGGTACCTAAGTGGAGAATTTCATTGCAAATATTTTGATGTTTTTTCACCATCTTATATAGTTTTTGAAGCTGAGTATGATGGTGCAAACTAAAATGTGTGCTCATCAACAGATACTGAGTTAACTGATTTTGAAAATTCATTATTTGCATGTTTTATGTTAATTATATACTATTTTATCTTGTGTCATCATGAACATTGTAGTCTAGTGAGGCTAACCACAGTCACGAGAAGCAAATTTTTGCTTTTCATAATTGTTGTTTGTAACAAAATAATTTTTGGTTCAATATTTAAGTTTAATGTGTGCATATTAGTATGATATGTAAGATCTGTGTATAATAACACAATTACACAAAAATGAATAAATACTGTTATTCTGTTCGAATTTTGACTATTTGATGATACTAGTACTTATTATTAAATAATTTATACAAATTTGATCATTTACACAAATAATGAATTGGATATGGATTATTATGTTATTAAACTACAATTGTTAAACATACTTACTAATTACTATTAACTATTGGATATTAACTGAAGCTCCGTTCAGAATTGTTTTATTGAAGAAATGATTTATAATTTCTTTAAAATTCAATACATTTGCCAAGAGTATTCCACCAGAAGTGTGAAGAATACCCGTGGTACAAAGTATGTCTGGTTTTTTTTTATTTGTAGTAAGATTTTCTCTTTTCCCCTTTACTTTATAAATTGGAAAAAAAAAAGTAAAGCAAAGTAAAATAAAATAAAGTAAAGTAAAGACAAGAAAGCCGGACATACTTCGCTCGACGGATATTCTTCGCTCTTCGGGTCAGATATTTTTGAAGAGTGTATATAATTTTAAAGAAATGATAAATTATTACTTCAGTTAGACGATTCTGAATGAAAGAAGTTTATAATATAAAGATCAATAATGGTCGTCATTTTCAACACACTTACTAAGAATATCTGACCTGAAAGCGAAGAATATCTGTCATGTAAAGTTTGTCTGGTTTTCTTGTCGATATTTTACTTTAATTTATTTTACTTTAATTTATTTTACTTTTTTTTTATCTAATGTATAAATAAAAAATTAAATGAGAAAAAAAAAATTTAGAAAAATGTCCAAAATTTTTTTCACATTTTCAAAGTTTTCTTGTGCTAAAATGTTCCTCATATTATTTTCTATCTATGTTTGAATTTTCATGAAGTTTGGATCAAAAAATGATGATTTCCAAGTTTTTTTTATCAAATAATTTTGAGTAGTTTTTCAAAAAAAAAAAATTTGAAGAATTGAAAAATTCAAAAAATGATCTCTACAAAGTACCAACTAGAGGAAATTTCGGTTTCAAAAAGTTGCTGATCGAGACTTTTGGGTAAGTAGATCGATACAAAAAAGTGTTAAAAAGAAGAATAAAAAAATAAATATCATTGTAATAACACTAGCTTCTTCACTTCGTTCAGAATCTAAAAGTAAAGTAATGTAAATTAAAGCAAAGACAAGTAAATTATAGAAAAGAAAGTCAGACAAATTTCACACCATGAATATTCTTTGCTTTTCGGGTTGAATACTCTTGGTGGGTGTGTTGATAACGACAACAATTATTGTTCTTAACATTATTAACATACTTTGCACAGAAATGTATTATTAAAGTAATGATTTATCATTTTTTTAAAAATCAACAAACCTACTAAGAGCATCTGACCTGAGGAGTGAAGAATAACCATGGCGCAAAGTATGTCCGGTTTTCTAGTCTATATTTTACTTTAATTAACTCTGCTTTACTTTACTTATTTTTGCTTTACTTTACTTATCTTTGCTTTACTTTACTTTTTTTTATTATGTTTTACTATAGAAATGCTTCAATAATAAGTAAATAAATTGATAAATAATTAATATTATTATAGTAAAATAAATCATTTTTACCCTTAATCAAATACTAAGTGTTTATATTATATAAAATCAAAATCAAATAAACCAAAAAAATTTAAAAATCTTACCAGGAGACCATAATGTATTAGGAAAGCGCACTGGGTTAGAATTTAAATACGGTTCTATTTGATTTTTGGGTACAACACAATTTAAGGTAATGCTTGAAATTTTAAGTACAAGTAATCCATTTCCATTATTAGTCGACATCTCAAGTAATTCGTTTAGATCTAAATTATTACAACTTGGTGATTTTTTTAAAATTGATAGTGATTTACTAGGAAAATATAAAGCAATTCTTGAGGTATCAACAAAAACCATTGATGATTTCCATTTGTTGTATAAGTTCACAATTTTCATTTCTTTAGACTAAAAATGGCAAAAACATAAAAAAGTTATAATTATCAACTTAATTTAAAATATAAATGTTTCATTATTGTAATAGTTATATATTTTTTATTTTTATTTATAATTTTACACTTTATTCAATATTAGTGAAATTTAGGGAAATAATTATTTGAGTTTACAGTAGAACCCCTCTCGTCCGCCACTCCGGTTGATCCGACCATAGTATTATCGATATGAATACTATGTACATAATTTAAAAATACAATTTGGATTTTCCAATTTAATATTTCTCTTATGGCTTGTCCGCTTTAGTAGAGCGTAGTAGGTTAGAACCCCCTACCTCGATTTCACACACTGATGCCAAGAACGCGTTTGATATTGCCCTTCAGTACATTGTACATAGAGCAAAATTCAACCTCAACACCTATGGACATTTTGTGGATCAAGAAGTGAAGGAATATTGCAGCTAAGTCTAGAATGTTATTTGCTAAATAAAAATCTATTACTGACTTTTTTTCTAAGTAATGTAAAATATAATAAATTTCTAATATAATCTGTTCTATATATCTGTATAATCTGTATTTTCTGATACTCCGATCTTTTTCGCGTTCCGACCACACCCCCAGTCCCGAAGGTGACGGATTAGAGAGGTTCTACTGTATGTGACATATTCTTTGTTGTTTAAACTTATCAATTTACTATTTAGTATTCATTAAAAGGTAAATGTTTCTTAAATAATCACTTAGTCATAGTTTACAAGGTAGTACAAGTAGTGTATGGCTTTGGAAAAGACTATATCTGCTTGAATGTTCAAGTGGTATGATTCAAACTTACCCACTGATAAAAATCTCAGAGCAATACACTTTTTTGTTTTAAATACTGTTTAAGTTATACTAAATGATTCAGTAACTATTATTATAAACAGTACACAAATTAATTACTCTTGTTTACTCACAAAGTGAAAATAACAGACTGAATGTCAATAAATTTTAACTTGTTTCAAAAATATATTAAACATCTCAACTAGATTATTTTTAGCACATTTATGGTCTTATTTTCAATGTTTCATAAGCACATCTCGTATTTTTATTTGACAACTAACAGCATATTGCCATTATTATTATACTGATTATTATCATAATGAATATTATAATATTATGGTATTGGGGGATTAGTTTTTAATTTAAGTTTTCATACAATATTTTAAAAATATTTAGCTACTAATTACTTCATTTTTCATGTACATATAATTGGCTGAATGAAACGAAACATTCTCTGAAATACTACTATGAACAGATGGTTTATGCTTCTTTTTTGGATCACTACTGATACTAGTTTCAGATATTTTCCGACTTGGTACACTAAGAAAAAATAAAATAAATTAATAAACTTATCAAATTATATTAAATAGGATATGAAAACTATTACCTAAAAAAAACCATATCAGATGTAGTTGAAATTTTCTTTTTAGCTTCTTTTTGTTTATTTATTTCAGGTACATAAACTAACCAATCAAATAGCATTGGGTCAAAATTCATATCCAACTGACCAACTTTAAAATATATTAAAGGCATTTCATTGATTTCAATTCCAGATGATGATTGAAGAATTACTGGAATACACAACAATAGTGTTAAAAAATCACTAAATAAATTTTAATATTGCATGCTTTTTTTATTCATATCAATGAAAGCTATTTGGTATTTATAATTACACATATTTATAAATGAATAAGTAAAGCTCAGTTACTAATAAATAAAATGCAAAATTTATTATTTAAACATATAAAAAGACATTTACTGAAGAAAATCATAAGAAAATATGATGCTATATTATGACAGTTGTATGCAAGAATAAAGCCGGGTTTACACGATGCGTAGTACTTGTCATTAGTACTTGTCACTCACACTAATACCACACGTGTAAACAGGTATGAGTAGTGCTTAGTATTAGTAAAACCGCGAGTGCGAGTGAATAGAACGCCGTTCTATTTACTAATGACAAGTAGCTACCCCCTCCACGACTCTACTCTACTCGCTATTGCACTCGCAACGTGTGACCGTCCGATGTTAGTGCTACTACTTACTTGCTACTGGGTAATGGGTATTCACGTGTGAACAATAGTGCGAGTGACAAGTACTATGCAGCGTGTAAACCCCGGCATAATACTAATATTGTTAAAGGACTGTTATAGCTGTTGGATGTTGTTAACAGGGTTTTACCTTAATAGATATGAATATAATGCAATACATAGAACTCAATTAAAATTTACAATTACTTTAAAAAAAATATTTTTAAAATATTAATATAAACAATTGAGTGAATATAAAAATTATATGCTTTCAGTATTGTGTATTCATAATTTTAGTTAATTTACTTTGTTTATTACATCACTTACTATGAAGAAATGGTACAGAATTTTTAACAAATTCTGGGGTAGAAAATAAAACAGCACTTGAAATATTATCATTTAGTATACTGTGTGTAATCATTTTGGCATTCATGTTGTTGAGGATGACTTTAACACAAGATAATTGGTTTTCTAATTTTTGGTATATTTTAACTCCTTCTAAATTGAATATTAATTCAATTGTGCCTAAATGAATACAAAATTTCAATATAGGTACTTAATATGTTTTACCATAATATTATAACTTATAAGTATTAAAATTTAAAATAGTATCTACATTATCAGTATTTACTACAACTACTGTACATTTTTAATATTATTTTTTTTTTTTTAAATAATGATAAAAAATAAAAATATATTACCTGGAGCATCATCTAGTAATGAAGATTTAAATATATAATTATTGATGTGTAAAAGTCGTCGATGATTTGACATGATTACTGAATGAATAATGTAATACATCAATAAATAATTTTCTTTTGATGTTGAAAAACTAATTAAATCTAAAAATATGTACACATACATACATTATACAGACTCAAAAGTGTATATATTTAATATAAATTTTATAAAATTTAAAACAGGCATAAAATATTTACCTATGTCAAGTATATAATCTGAATTATAATTTGGAATACAGTTTATTGTTATATTAAATCCAATATTATTAATTTTTAATAATTTATGAATTGAATTAGAAAGCACCAGGTTTACAACTAAATCTTTCACCTTTAATATAAACAATAATAACAATATAATAACAGTAATAAATTGCCATAGGTACAAATAGGACGATGCTTTAACATTGTTAAAATTAATTGGGGTTTAAGCCCTTTCATTTAAATTTTCTATTTGTGGTTAATCCAAATAATGAAATACCCGATTAAGTTTTTTCTCAACTTTGATTGTTTAATAAATGATAAAAAAAAAAATCAATCTTCAGCTAAGCAGTAAACTTTAATCTTACTGGCTATTGACTTGAAAATAATAGTTGGAAATAAAGAGCCTACTGGACTATGAGGCCGCTGTATAAAATAGAACACACACCTACAAAGTGGCATTCATTTAAATCATGTTGATGAAAATTAAGTGTAACATGGCCATAATATGAGATAGGTACTAGGATAGTTGTTAATTATTATTATGGTGAAAATATATTGTTCCCAGCAAGCAATGAATTCCAATAAATTGTATCGCAGAAATTATTTGATATTACTCGAAACCAACTCAATTGGAATTAAACACAGTCATCATAATTTCTTGATAATCAAAGGTAGCCAATTTTATGACTAGTGCTAATTAAATTATTGTTGAAAATCAATTAACTTAGCTAAATTAATGTTCATTAAAACTGAGTTAACTAACTGAGTGGTATTAGTGTATCGTGCGATCTACCAGCTCGTTTTTGGTGTAGCATGTGCTCTATCAGCCTGTTTTTGGTGAACGCGATTTGTATTTTGGTATGTGATATACATACATAGTTCTACTCGGTATGTGGTCAACAAGGGTAGGTTAGTTCACCAAGCAAAATTTTAAGATTTTACTGTACAGTGATACTGGTTTTTCAATAGTAATCTGGTAGTTGACAGCAATCATCATAATCACAACTCACCGCTCAAATACATCTAGTTAGATATCCCTCGCATCACCAATGATTAAAGTAGGTAAGGTAAATACAGTTAGATTAAAATTAAGATACATTTTTTTTCATAATTTGTTAAAATGTTTTTATAATTTTATCAAAGGTCAAATTTTTTAAATTAATTACCAAAATATAACCCAAAAACCAAAAATATAACCTAAATATTGTAAAAATGCCCTAAAAACTAGAAATTTCCAATATATGCAAGAGTAATGTTGATTACCTAAACTTGAAATGATATGAAACAGATTTTGTACTTAGTATACTTAATGATCATACAGAAAAAAAATGCAAATTTGTAAATATCCAAGCCCTTCACTATAATCAGTAATTTGTGATTAATGACACACGCAAAATTTCTAAATTTGAGAGAAAGAGGGATGAATGAGCAACAAATGAATTTAAAAAATATATTATAACTGTCAAAAAGCATGAATCACCTTAGCGCTAAATTATAAAAAGATATTTTATTTAAAAAAATTCTCTCATTTATGCTTTTCCTCCAGGATTGAGCATTGCCTTTACACTGGGTTTATGCCACCCTAAAGTGATATGTCACCCCAGTTGAGAATCACTGATTTATGTGTCCCTTAAACTAGAAATATATACCATAATATTTACCCATACTTTTTCCGATTTTATTTTTCAATAAAACTCTTGTAATATGTTTAATTATTCACACATAAAAAATTGTATTAATCTAAAATATTCGGAATATAATACTCTACCTAGGAATCAAATTTTGTAAGATCAGTTGCACCAATTTTTATTTATATGCATTTGAGTATGGTTATAAAAAAAAGTTGAATTAAGATTTCTGAGATTTTTTTAAGTTAAATAGACATATGTGAGCAAAGTCACAATAAATTATGAAGTCAAAATGTCATACTAAACTTAAAATTAGTCAAAAGTTATTGCAATTTTTATAAGTATTCACTAGACCATTTATTAAAATGTCGGTGAAAGTTTTGTGTTTCTAGCTCAATTTTTTTGAAGTTATGTTAAAAAAGAAATTTTAATTTTATAAGTCTTCGGTAATAGTATCTTTTATAAAAAAATGAAACTTATGAAAAAATGATTAATTTAAATATGCGATTCTGAGCAAAGTATGTTAATAATACACAGAACAATAATAGCTGTCATTTTTAACACACCAACTAAGAGTATCTGACCTGAAGAGCGAAGAATAACTATGGTACAAATTATGTCAGGCTTTTTTGTTTATACTTTACTTATATTTGCATTACTTTACTTTTCTTTAATTTAATTTACTTCACTTAACATTACTAAAAATAAAAAAAAAATTTATGAGTAAAAAATTCCCAAAATATTTTTTTCACACTTTCAAAATTTTCATGCGCCAAAATGTTTTTCAAATTATTGTCTATGTTTACATTTTCATAAAGTTTGGATAAAAAATGGATAGTTTCCGAGTTTTTTTTGTCAAATTTTGAGAAAATAATTGAGAATTTTGAAAAATAATCTCTCTTAAATAACATCTAGGGGCAAATTCGGTTAAAAAAATTGCTAGTCGAAACTTTTGAACAAGTAATCTTATATTAAAAAGTGTATATGTAAAAAAAAAGTTGAACATACTTCGCACCATGGATATTCTTCGTTCCTCGAGTTAGATTCTTGGTGGGTATAAAAAAAGGTAAAGCATTTCTCAATTAAATGATTCAGAACGAAGGAAGTTAATAATATAAAGAACAAAAATAGTTGTCATTTTCAATACATCCATCAAGAGTATGTGATGTCCACTGAATAATTGTATGAAGTGCAAGAAGAGGAGCAGTTGCTAGGTGCAAGGTGGGGACTATAATATTAATATACCTCAAAAAGTTAACCACAAAAATTTTGTATTTTCACCTTGGTTTTGGCAGTGGTATGAGAACACCAAATTGTTATTTAGGAGCAGTTTTTGGTACTCGTCTAATATGCTACCTACCACTACTTCGTTGGTGTAGTATGTACGGTAAGTTTTGTCTAATGGGTTATGTGGCCTACAAGCTTAGGTTAGTTTACCTGGTGTTTGGTTGACTCCACTTCGCTCTGCATATCAAAAATATCTCTCGTCTTGTTGTGCAACGTGGGGATATTTCGGCTCCATAATTGACCTGCTGTGCGAAGTAGGCAGTTTAGTAACCGGGCATTTTGGTCCTGCCCACTTCACAACTTTGCACAGTAAGTCGATTATCATGCCAAAATGTCCCCACGTAGCCCAGCAAGCAGAGGGATATTTTTATGTGCTTTGCGAATTGGCGTTGACCAAACACCTGGTAAACTAACCTATACTTTTAGACTGCGAGTAGACAAAACGATGGTAGACCGCATATTGGAAGATAGCCATAATATCTTTAATTCATGTATATTTAAAATTAATGTATTTTCCCTTAATAAAATAAAAATAACTATGGTAGGTAGCATACTACACATATACAGTTGTTTAGTAAGTACCATTTTATGGTAGATAACAAATTAGACGAGTACCCAGTTTTTGGGCCACTACCTCTAAAATGTAGATGTATTATTTTCCTACATTGTTACTGAGAATGAGATAAGGATGAGCTCAACAAGTTGAGATGTGCAATGCAAAATAAATTACATGGAAAACTATCATTTGGAGTAATTCTTTTCCACAATAATGAGTGAAGAACTGCTACTAAGACCAAGGAAAAATTCAATATTTTCGTTGGGAACTTTATAACTACCTATTGTACAGTCCCGATATTACACCTAGCGCCTACTTCTTCTATTTGCACTTCACACAATGGTTCGGTAGACAAAGTTTTAAAACCCATAAGGAACCAAAAACACTGTTGAGCACTCGTTTAACTCTCAGGTGTGTGGACGGTTTAAAGAAGTGGGTACAAGTGATACAAAAAATACTTAGAAATTAATGTGATTGTGTAGAAAAATGAAGGTAACTGGGTAACTTGTAGGAAACTAAAAATGCTATTAAAATTTATTTCTTATAACTATATATTTTTTTGAAGATGAAATAGTCATTACTTTTTTAATGTTATGTAGGACATAACAAATCTATGAATGTATAAATACAGTTTAACTTTAAAGATTTTAATGTTTTGTATGTAAGATAGATGAGTTTTATAAAGAATATAAGGTAATTGTAAATAAAATAGTTATTATGAATTGATTAAATCAAAGTTTATTTTAGTGTACCTAACATATAAGTTCATAAATGTATACAAAACATTATTAACAAATAGGTGTGTAGATATTAAGGTTTATGATTAAATTATTACTTTATTAGATAATTTAGTTTTGTTTTAGTATAAGTTTCACATTATATTTAGTAAAATAATGTTACATACCCTAAAAACTGTCCCCGTTTTGAGTTGTGTTTTTTTCTCTTCAGTCATATTTTCAATCAAACTTTTTAGTACAAATGACCATTTCATTTTATTTTTAGGTGTAACTATTCGACCATCCAGAACTTTTAGTTCAAAAATAGCAATTGGTGGATTTTCAAATATAGGGTCAAATTGTTTTAAACAGCTTTTTTGATTTTTCTGTTAAAATATAAATATTACAGTTTTGTCATTAAATGATAAAATTCATATTTAATTTTACCTTATGTCTTTGAGATGATGGTGTTGGTACATGACAAGCAGGAAATACTTTAATCATAGGATTGAAGATTGTAAACTGATATACCATCATTTGAACATTTGAGTTAATTAAAGCAATATATTTGCTTTCAATATCTAAATAAAATTAATTTGAATTAAAATAAGAACATGATTATAAAATAAATACTATTCATACTTGATGATTGTGGAGCAGTCAGTAAAATTAAATCGTGACCAAGTATAAGTTTATATATAAATTCAAATCGATGAATTAGCCCTGACGTTATATTAAAAATACTTGGTCCAGCAACAAATCGTAATAAACATTTTTCTTCAGGTCTTTAAAATATATAAATATTTATTCTTTATTTGATTTTTAGTATTATGAGAAAAGTAAAATTACATAAATCACTTATTCCATACATTATAATTTTTAAAATTCGTTAAATTAATATTATTGTTTAAAATTTCACAAATGTAGGTTGGTTATTTAAGTAAATTTATTTAATGTTTGAATTTAACAATTATAATTTTCAATAAAAAAGAGGCAACTAAACATTTTATAGTTCAGATTTATAAATACTCACAAAGAAAAAATATTTTCAGTGCCATCATCACAATTATTCTGATATAAATTAGATATTTGAGTAAACAGATAGTCAATCGCAAACGCAGGAGTTTTTTCTAAAAGTATTGTTTCTGTAAAATAAAACTGATTTAAATTCATTCCAATGAATTTTATAAAATTAATTAATGTAATTCAATAAATCAATAAAATTGATTGATAATAATAATTGAAGAGATGAGTGCAACAACCTGACAACTCCATTGTTTTGGTAAATTAAATAAAATAATTTCAACATTCCAAGTTAATAGGTTTCACACATTTTTGATAATCCATATGTTATATTATAGTAGCCACCTCTTTGTATTATGATCATACAAAAAATATATTTAGTTTTAAATTTGTTTGTTTAATTTCAGTTTTGAAATTACAAAATTTTCCTGACAAAACTAAAAACATATGAATTCCATTCGATTAAGTTTCTTCTTATTGTTGAAAAATTTGTTAATATGGAGTTATCTAATTGTACAGCGTACAGTTGAAAAGTCTGTGTTTTTTCAATTTGGTTTTTTTTTTTAGTGGAATAATATGCTATAGAGGTATTTCAATATACTTATAGAAATTAAAAATTTCCAAAATGCTCTTATCATTCACAATGATTATTTTGTATAAATGAGAAACCACAATTTGTTAACAATTAAAATGCGCTGTTGTCCAACATATTATATGAGTAAATGATGAAAATGTTAAGAATGTGACATGTGCAGTCAAAATATTATTTTAAAGAAATTATTATACAAATTTTGTTTTTCCTTTCTACTGTAAAATTTACGAATTGTTGCTTAGCACATTATTCCAACAAACTCTTCAATTATTAATAGCTAAGTATCAAAAGTTATTAATAATCATTAATCTGTTACTAATCATTTTTGGCTTTGAAAAGCAAAAAAATGTAAAGTGTAACATGCAAATAAGTTAACCTAAAGTATATTTTCATAATTTGATTTTTACAATTTAGATAATTAAAAACTATACACTTTTATAACTTAAATGTTATTTTAAATTTAATTCAATATTTTAAATATTACTGTACCACTAAATTTATTCAAATGATGTTCGAATGAAAATATGTTATCACTATGAGCATTAATATTTGTATTATCTTGGAATAATGACTTTGATAAATATAAATCTTGCATCCCGCCTGATGAAAAATAAGTACTCTGAAATAGATTAACGATATCTTAAATTTGTTTACAATTATAATTACAAATTAATTCATATTATAAAACGAAAACTTTATGAACACACCGTATAACAATCTTGTGCACCACAGGTACAGTCTCCCAGAGCATCTATACTAGCTTTACTTATACCAAACTGCACATTTATCCAATCTGATAGATGAGATACCATTTTAATAGAAGATCCACTAAAATGTATTTGTAATAATGGTCTATAATCATTTAATTTCTTTGATGACTTGATCTAAAAAAAAAAACATGCAACAAAATAATTTTTTAATTTATAAGTAATATAAAGTAAGAAAATATAACTATATTTTATGTATAGTTGGAAGGTACACAGTCCATAATGTGCTATAATTAGACTGTCATAGGTGTATATCGGAAAATGAATGAAAAAATTTACCTATGGTATAGATTTAAGCCAGCGACTCTATGCACCAAATAGTGATACGTAATCACTCGACCCCAGCTAGGCTTATTTTTTCACTCATGATATACACCTATTGAGTTGATGTCCATGGTATGCCGCAAAGTCACTAAGTGCACTTTGTATTTGCGACATTGCGGTGTCCATGTTAGCAGTTACCAAATTTACATATATTTTTAAGATATTCATTTTTAATAATATTTTATATTTTCTACTGAACTCAAACACCAAGATCTTATTACAATAATATAAGCACAGTTTATTAAATATTAATGAATTAAAAATTAAATGTAGATGATACATTTTTGAGTAATTTATCACAGGGCAAAAAATAAAATAAAACCATTCTTAATAGAATACTATACATACTTAACTTACTAAATGTTTATAAAATAGAGTTTTAAAATACATTAATTATAATATTAGAAATATAGTATTGAATTTTTAGGTTTCATACAAAATTATATGTTTCAGAAATAAATTAACTAATTTATTTGAAAATTATGCTATAGATATGGGAAAAATTTAAAACAATAAAAAAATTTTAAATTTAGGTTCTAGAATATATGTTTTCTATAACAAATTTAAATAATTCAAATAATTATAGTTGAAAATTTTCTGTTGGAATTTTTTTTTTGTAAATGTTTAATAATACGCATTTCAATAATTAATATCCATCCATAAACATGTATGTGAAAGATTATAAAATAAAAATTAATTTATGATTATCGATCACTTACTTTAAGAATAAACAAAAGTGTATCAATATATATTCCAGTATTTAATGTATGACCACTAACAACTGTTTCAGAATTCAAAGGAAGTTCATTTACTTCACCAGTCAAATTAACACTGGGTACCCAACTCCACATCCAATCAGCCCAACCTTCATTGTTCACTGTTGTTGACTCTGAAACTAAATATTCAAATTTAAAGACAATTTGAAGCTTAAACTTACTCTTGTTAGATTTTTGGATTAAGTTTATTTGCTTTCATTAAATTACACCATTTTATTTTTTTATGTAACAATATTTAACCTAAATAACTAAAATAAATAAATAAATTTGATTTACTTGAACTGCAGCTACTAGGGCTTCTGTTGTAACATTCATCATCATTACTGTTATTTGCTTCTGGAACATCAGTTCGATGAAGTTCTAATACCAAAGTTAATAACCTTAAAAGCATTGGTAACTGAGGTTCGGTAAGAATAAAAGCAATTTTTGAACAAAACATATCCAGTTGAGTAGTATAGGGTCGAGCAGAATGAAGAGATCGAAATAAACGACATAATCGAATAGATAATGAACATTTGTATAGTAGTGGTTCTAGGTAAGTCTCAATGCATCCAGAAGCATTTCTTCTATCCAAGCAAATAGTCACATCAGAGAAATTTATATTTTTTCTTAAAACTAATTGAGATGATGTTAGCTCTGCAAAAACATAAATATGAAATATTAATAATTATGTTTTAATTTTACAGGGAAAATACTTATAAATACAATTTTCACATATACACACTTTTTTAATGAATTTGAATATAATATTTTTCATATATTCACTATAGTAAATAATATTTTTAAATTTACTTGGCTAGTTCCTTTTCATTGAACTTAAAGATATTAATTGTGTATCAAAAGGTAAAATTTGAAATATTCCTATTTCCTTGATTTGTGTAAGATTATATTGATGTTATAATGATCAATATTTTAATACTTTTTTTGTAAAACTAATCACATAAGTAGGTACATAAAAACATACACATTTATATTATTTATTATGTTACATTTAATTTTTTGAAAAAATGTAATATGTAATTTTCAATACTCTTAAAATTGAATTTTCAGTTTACAAAATATTTCATATTATAATAATCATTATTTTAAAATACCGTAGACCACCAACATGAGTATTGCAAATCACTAGGAAGCCAGGGACAACAGTTTAAAAATAGTAGATATAGTCTATCCTAAATGAGAATGTTAGTTAGAAGAGACATATTTGAGTCTAGTTCGGTCAGACAACCCACCCACTTCTTGATAATTTGTTGCTGGTATTGCTTTGGGCATCTTCATTGGTCGTTTAACCATGGTGCTGTTCATTATAATTCATTATATTAATAACATGAATGATGAATTGCTTGCGGACAGCTATTATGAAAATGATGTACCACTCTTTACTATGTATGTTGTAGAGTGTAAGCACTGGTGGACTAACATTCTTAATTGGGATAGACTATAAAATAGGGACTGAATCAGAATTCTCCTTTAAATAGTTTTTTAGAGAGGCAATTTTTCAAAATAATCAATATTTTTTCCAAAATTTTGGAAAGACAACCTAAAATTTGACAAAAATGTTTTAAATTTTTTTTGAAACAAATCCTAAAATCATAACGGATATTTCATACAAACTAACTAAATTGACCATAATCAAAATAGGAATTTATAATAACCAGTTAAATTAAATCAACTACAAACCGAATATTATAAAAACTGATTAAATTAATGTTAACCAAAACCTGGAATTGTAAAACCGATTAAATTAACCCTAAACAAAACCAGTAAAAAATCTTTCAGTTTCATTCTCTACAGTATAGAATGTATTTTGTATAAAATTAAGAACTTCAAATTTATTTTTCAGCCAAAGAAAAACCTGTGTACTAAATTATAATTTAAGTATAAAAATAACATAATTTGGAATACATAAAAACAAATTTATTTTTATTCTAGTAAAAATTATCTATGTGATCAACTTTGATTTCTATAATAGGAAATTAAAATTTCATACATAATGTTTAGACTGACCTATAATATCAGGAATCCAATTTTCATTGCAAGAGTCTAATGTAATTGACTTTATATTCATAGAAAGTACTATATCATCTTCAATGTATTTTAGTATAACATTATTGCATGTTACAGATAAATTCCCAATAATTTTGTTAATTAAACTTTGAACATATGACGGAGGTGGTAATTCATCAAATTCAGTACTTGCATGATAGCTGTAAAAATGTATTAGATTATAAAACTTGTACATAAAAAAATATGAAAAAAAAAAATAAATAATAATATTAGACATTTGTTTTACTCATTATTATTAATTTGAATGTGAATTGAATGATTTAATTGACAAAAAAAAAGAATATGTTATTAATAAATTTAATAAATTCAATTACTGATGATTCTTCTTTCTTTCTTTTATACTTTTCTAATGTTATTCTTGACTATTGATAAAATGTAAAATGAAATTTTTGTTCAATTTATGATATTAAAGAAAATATATTCAATAAGCTATATGCTATGAATAGAAATGTCTTCATTTTTTTTTTGAGGAGGGGAATACTTGGCTTGTTAAGAAGAAAATAAAATATAAAATACATTAAAAAAAATAAAATAAAATTATATACAAACTTCTTTACAACTTATGACTGTAAAGAATATTTAATGTTTTTTTTTACAATAAAGTTGTTGTATCAAGCACAGAATCTGTTTAAATAAAGGTTCATTTTCAAATAATACAAAGTAGGAAAAACAGTCAAATAGTATATAGAATTAATAAACTTGGATAAAATTTAAACTGCCTATGTAATATTTAAAATTTAAAACTACTTGCCTCTTATCATCCTTTTTGGCTTTCTTTTGTTGTGGAGTCTTAAGTTTCAAAACACACTCTAAAAAATTTAATTTAAAACAAAATGTATAAATACCTAATTATATTAATCTAGGAATCCCATTCATCCCATATTTGAATGAAGCATCCTGGTATTTTGATAAAAGGTTCAAAATAATACTTTTGTCCCATATTTCTAATGATCAATCCAATACATAGGCGTTGACTTTTATATTTAGGCATGGGAACAAATGAAATACTTTTCCTACTTTATTCATTATTACATTTACTATATTTATATTATTCATGGATATTATTCCAGTTTTCTTTATTGATTTCAGTTAAATATTTTTAAAAAACCAAAGTAATTAGCACCATGTATATTCTTTGCTTCTTTGATGGCATATTCTTGGTGGAAGTGATCAATTTTAACAAAAAGATTCTGAGCGGAGATGCAGGTAATATACATATATAATAGTTATCAGTTTTATATTAAGTATGTTTAATAACTGTGATTTAATAACAGAATAATCCATTATTTGTGTAAATGATAAATTTTGTATGATATTATATTACATAGTAATAAGGAAAAGAAATTTTCAGTTATTTGAATTATCCAATTTTGTACTGTAATTCTAAATTTTAACGCTTATGAAAAATTATTCATTCAGTCAACTTCCATAAAAACTATATCTCATGTAGAAAAATACGCAAGAAATATTTGGGTAAAAAAAATTTTCTATCAGATTAAGAGTAATATGATTTATGAGGTTTTTAATAAAAAAAAAAAATCATTATTTACATAAAAATGATCAGTTTTTTATACAAATTCTAACAATTCTAAAATAGCTATAAAAAAAATTGTCTTAAGGTTTTTGATAATTTTTTAGATGTTTGTGTACAATTTCTAGGTTTTAATGCTGTGATTATAGATCTATAATCTTGCTCATAGGCGTGTACGAGGAGACAGGGTGGGCAGCTGCCTACTCACTGAGATCAACAACTTATGGTCTATTATTTATATTTTATAAATTATCTAGAGTCAAGTAAACTAGATTCTGAAAATTATCATAAATTATTTTAGATGTAGTTTTTATAGTAATTTCGTAAAGGTGTTTGTTATCCAATTACAATTTATTTAATATCAAAAAGAGCACATTGTATAATACACTAATGAAACCATTATTACATGATACACAAAATGTATATTTTATAACAATTTGAAAAACATAGTTAATTTTAATTTTATGGTTTATTATGTAGATAATATATATATATAAATATATTTAACTATTCACTTAATAAACAGCTTTGTAGAAGGAAATTGTATAAATGGAATTTTGGGAAAAAATTACAAAGAACCTCATAATATAGCTGAAATAACTTATGTTTAGAAACCATAATGATATACATGATCAGATTGTGCACGGAACAATCGAACGTAATAACAACTTTAAAATATAATGTCGTGACATAAGTGCCAAAAGCGAAATAGAAAAAGTACAAATATACAATTTTAAGATAAATTTTTAATTTGTAGTATTAGTATCTCTATAGATACAAAATCACACCCAAATAGTAATTTAGAGAGGCCATTTTTCAAATTTCTTAATATTTTTTACAAAAACACGGAAAATCTGTTGAAAAATTGACAGAAATAAAAGAAAATATGCCATTATCAGAATTTTTAAAAAATTTAAAATTGTTTTTTTAACATAACTTCAACATTATTGCAGCTAGAAATTTTAAAAATATTTGATCAATTTTGAGTAAAGTATAGCATTTTGAAAATTTTGAAATTTCTCATTTTTTGTTAGTTTTTATGTGATACAATTTTTGATTCTGATATTTAGGCTTGACAATCTAATATAATTTCACTCACATATATGTCTAATTGACCTGAAAAAATCTCAAATATCATGAGGCATTTTTTTCTCTATAACCGTTTGAAGTTAGAATTTTGATGAAATTCGTTAGTTTTATCTAAAATTACACACTTTAATGTATATATATATATATATATATATAAATACATTAAATATTATTATATATAAATTTAATGTATAAATCTGGAATTCCTATATTTATCTGTAATTAATTCATAGGTATTCCAATTTTTAAATTAATGTACATTTTTATTCGAAATTTTAAAACATGATAAATTTAAGATTAAAAAAAAAAAAACATCCAAGATATTATACATAAAGTAATTTATTTAAAATTTAAAAACTCATTAGTATTTATAAATAATTTGCTTTTTATACAGTAAAATATAGTCCCCACATCAAATGTAAGAGTAAAATTTTTATTTAAAATTTTTACAGAGTTCCTTAGGCCATATTATATTTTATAAGGAATCATTATGAAAAGAAAGTTGCTCAGATCTTTTTTTGATTTTTTTACCATTAGTATCTTTTCTTCTCACTTCATTATAAAAAAAAATTGAATAAATATATTACTAAAAGACCCTCATAATATCAATATCAATAATTCAATTTAAGAGTTAATGAGTCATTTATTGATATTATCATGATTGACTGTGAATAAATATGTTTAGGTCAAAATTTTTTTTAAAGAACATATGTTATCTTTTAGATTAATAATCACATTCTTACCAATTGTGTCAATAGTAATTTTAACTGCTTCTGATCCTAGTTTTGTCCATGGAACTCGAATTAACAACTGATTTATATGACCACTCAATACAATAAATGGCAAATTTAACTCGTTTTCCAAAACGTCTAGGTCCAACTCTAGATTATGGAATAAACCTTCACCATCCCACAGGGACACCTAATGAATTTAAAATGGTCAATTTAATGATGCATTAGGCATACTTTTGTAATATATATAAACTTGGTTCATTATGTACTTGAGCATCTTGACGCCTTAAATTCTTTACATATTTTTCAACGTAACTCAAAATAATCGATGTAATGTACGATTCGATTCTAAACATTTTGGATACATATGAAATATAATACTAGAAGACCATATCCGTTTAAAAATTTATTTTTTATTTTTCTACGTGTCTCCTGTCTATTTAGTACCTTTAATGAGTATTGAGTAATGACTAATGAGTAATAATATAAATATTGCAGAAATGCATAACATAAATATTGTTAAAAGAATAAACTGTTAAACTGATATCTTATCACCCTGCACATTTTTCTTATCTATAAAAATGATTAGTATAAACTATATACATAGAAGATAAGAGCTCCCGACCTCGCAAATCTAAGATATCCCTCGACCATAGACATACATATAACCGATATCGTTATATAAGAATTAAAGTACTACATATAACATATAAAACCAACCAAATACATTGCTTGGAATCGTTTTACCCGGAATATCGTTATGTACGGCATCGAAGCGAATTTGACTGTAATATATTTAAATTAGATCATATACGATACATAATATTATAATGTAATATAATATAAATGATCTAAGCAACTTAGATCATTGAGTTGCTCAAGACTGTAGACTGTAGTCTGACCAATATCATGACTTAAGATGTCACAATGTCCGTGCTTGTAACATAAATCGTGGTGTCAACTATTTTATATGTTATCTATGATGTCAACCAACCACGCATGATAAAGTAAATTTACTTTATCACGTAACCACGTATGTAAATTAAAAAAAAATTATTAAATAGTTCTTAAAACCGAACCGCTGGTTTTTATTTAAAATTAAAATTTTTTTTTTTCATGTTTATGCATAAAAATAAATATAATATATAGTTTGTATAACTAGGATTGCCAGAAATCGGTCTTGGGGGGGATCGTGTCGTGATTCAGACGATGATGTTCCCCGTAACCACCGAGCCGTACAGCTACTATCCAACTCCACCATGCTTTGATGTCTTTCACCGTTGCAACAGGTCAGCCATGGGCTCCTAAGCGTTTCGTCTGACTGATGATCGCTCACCGCTCAAAGAATCGTACTGTACCCGGTACTACCAGTCGTCCACGTTACCACGGAATCGCAGATCCTCGGGTTGAGCGAGACATCTTAACCATTTCAAGCGTCCAAAAGCATCTAGGTAGCACCAACGTCCGTGTTCTATGTACAAATCTGCTACCGTTGATCACTTGGTTGCTTAGTGGCTCACAGTCTCGCGGCACTTCATCGCAAAGTGGCTAAACCTCCGATGGTATATTTTTGCTTTTCCAGAGTTACTTGGCCTGTCAGTGACCTTCACTTTAACATGGGGCACCTCCATTTGGCTTGTGTTGACCTTTTTTTTTGTCTGGTAGGAAATTATACAAGGTACCTATATACCTATGTATGATAAATGAGTGAATTTTTAGTTTTTTGCATATATTTATGGACTTAATGAAGCTCAATGAGGATGAAAAGTGTAGGAAATATATTCATTATACATTTTGAAGAAAATTTACATATTTTGAAGATTTAACTTAGGTACCTATTTTTAATTGTATTTTAGAATTTATTAGGTTTAACAATTTTAATTTAAATTATTGCATTTATCAACAATATTAATAATATTTTTATATTATTTTTTAAACAATTTTCCAACAAAGTTTCTAAGAATAATTTAATTGTGTCTACAAACCTATGAGTACAAATTTTAGTTTCATGAAAATACGAAATAAGAGGATTGTCAAAGAATGCAGTAATTTAAATTGAAACTTGTGTCTCGTTGTTATTCTGACAATTTCGGTCTTAAAACCATTATAAAAAGTCAAAATGACTTGAATAAAATTGGTCTAACCAAATCTAGTGTTGAAAATACATACAACCATTTTAAAATTGCCAAAAAAGGTGTTCCTATTTCAGTGTTGCTTAGTTACTCTGGAAAAATTAATGAAAATCCATGATAACTGGATGAAAATAGTTTGTGTTAGGTACTTTTAAAAGAAATCAAATAATCACACTGTATTTTATTGTGTTCCATGTTTAGACTCAAATGGATTTGAATGAAAGGCTAGAAAAAAATTATTACCAGAAAATTGCTTTCTGGTGATTGAACAAAAATGGTGTCTAGTTGCCTACACTATGATCCCAACCATCAGACGTTATGCATCATCGAAGAAATAGAACACTACAACAAAATAACAAAATAACTGACATTTCTCCTAGAATTGGCAACAGAATGTTAAAATAAGGACTAGACGAAGCCAACACATGATTTCGTTATGAATGCTCGTACAATAGTGTTGGCCTCGTCTAGTCTGTATTTTTGCACCATGCTTAACACTGACACAGCTAGAAGATTATGATCTATCAACTAAACAATTGTAATGTTTCTCTTCAATACATAAACAGTGAATATAAACATAGATTAAATATATCATAGATAAACAACGCACATGCATCGTTTGGACACTCTTGGATTTGAAATGTTAAGTATGGATTTGAGTCACTCTGAGCACTCTATAGATTTAACGGATGCGGACAATTAATTTTCTATAAAATTAAAATACACATTCAAATCTTAAGGTCCAATAAAAAAATATATTTTAAAATGTGCAGTATTTTAGTATTTACTATAAAAGAAAAATCAAAAAACTGGGCATACTTCACATTACAAATATTCTTTGCTCCTTGGGTTAGATACTCTTGGTGGGTGTGTAGAATTTTAAAGAAATAAATAATTTTGTCAATTGAGTAATCAATTTTGCCGTGTTATTTACCCACCCTCCTCGAAATTTATCGTTTTTACAAATATTGTTCTGTCAACTGTTTATATATATATATATATATATATATCAATAGATGTAATTATTATTTTTTAATATAATATTATCGATTCCACTGAACAATAGTAACACAAAATATAATTTATGTGATTGAATAAAACACTGTTCTTAGCCAGATTTATCAAGTTCAGTAATAAAATATGTTGTGATTTGTAATTGCTGTTTTTGAAGGCATGCATAGGGTTGCCAGATTTCAAAATTAAAAATACGGGACAAACAAAAAATGAATTGTATTCTTCCCCTCCAACAGTTGATTCTTTTTTAAATGAAAATGTTTTTAGTTAATTTCTTTATTTAAGTTTCATAATTTTTTAATAATATTTCAACAGAATGTGTTAATAAGAACGTACACTAAATAAAGTATAAATATAACATTTTTAAACTTAATAAAATAATTAAAAAAAAAAAAAAAAATGACTTTGTATTCTTTAGGCAAAAGCCATTAGCCAATAGGAATGAAATTATAAAATAAAATCACATTAATTTTATAAAAATACGAGTATGTATATTTTAACTTTACAAAATTAATTGATTGTTGAATTTCCTGATCATGCGGGTCTGTCATATTTATCAGAACTTAAAAAGAATGGATATCTTTTTATAATATTCATTGATATCCTAAGAGTCAAAGGGATGTATTGGTAATTTTTTGAAAAACGGGACATTTTGGTGTCCCGAAGAGATTTGTCGGGACAACGGGACCTCTAGTTAAAATACGGGACGTTCCCATATACAGGACGTCTGGCAACCCTAGGCATGCATACAAATCTGATTACAACATTTTAAAATATCATTCAAATATTAAATATTTCATGAAAAATTGAAAAGTCCCTCGATGGGGTAATCTTTAAAATTCAACGAGTAATGTTATTGTTAATATCAACAAAAATTTTACAGAGTTGATTAAAATAGCTGACAAAAATTTGTGTGACACTTATATTATATTCAATTCTGCAATTTTCAATGCTTAAGATTAAGTTTCGTGTTTAGACATAGTATTAAAATAAAATAAGTCTTTTAAAAAAAAAACTTTTTAGTTACTAAATACTAGATATGTACATAAATAGGAACTTTTTCCCGTTCCTCGTTACAATATTTGAAAAAAAAAAGTGTTCAAAAATTTGTTCCTAAAAAAGTATGGCATCCTTCCCAACATTGGCTATACTATACTACACCCATAGATTATAAAAATATAGATAAGACATAAATGTCTTATCAGCGGTCATCAAGTGTTATGAAATTGAGGCCCTTTCTTTTCAATGTGATACGTGATACTTGTTAATTACAGTTTAATAAAATAAAATTTTTATTATTTAAATTATTTTATTTTTATATTAATTAAAAAATAAATAAATTAACAAGAGTTGGTAATAATTTAACAAAAGCAGTAAGTATTTTGCTGATTTAAATAAAATAATATTCAAACGTAAACAAACGGCTTCAATTTCTTATTTCAGTACCGCAAAATATAGTGGCCTCAAATGGATATGTCCTATCCATAGAGAAATATTACTCTATGGCCCCATCCATAGATCTATAGGTTACTATAGGTTACCTAACCTATAGGTCTATGGCCCCATCCATGTTAATTATATCAATGACTACACCTTATAGATAATATACTAGTATTACCTTAGATAATATTATCTAAGAGTATTACGATGTAAAGAAGATATCTTCTTTACATCGTGCTAGTATATTAATTATCTAAGGACTACACCATATTTTTTTCTTCCATGAAATATCTGATAATGAATAAATTTATCTATTTAGAAATTCAAAACAATGAAGTAATAACGGACAGAAATAGGAAATCGTCAAATTCGGGTTCAAAAAAAAGGTAACAAGTCATCAAAATTTCACATTTCTTAAGCACTTTTAATCTTAGTAACACCAAGACGGTATTTTATGGTTTAAAGTATTTAAACGTGACTTCACCACTCGCAGGTGAAGTGAAATCATATTTTATATAATATACGACAATCATTCTCTGTTTTCATTTTCGTTTTTAATAGTATCTCCTGGTATATTATTTTAACGATACACCAATTCATAATGAGCTTCTTTTTTTTTTTATGTACCTATCTTCCAATATAGGTATATTTTACCTTTGATGTTATGACCGAATGACTTGGTTATTGACCATTTTTATTGTGGTGATTGCTTATGTATGGTGAATTACATTTTATTTCTATCAGGCTATTCAATATAATATTACCTCAAAATCGTTTATTATTTTGGATATTACAATTTATTGATGACCAGTTAGTGGTAAGTAAGAATAATCATGTACCTATATTAAAGTTTCTATATATTTTAAGTCTTTAATTTCTATTTTACATATTTTTGTTAGGTAGGTATATCAATTATAGCTAATTAAGTCATAAATTAATAAATTAGCTATACCTACTTATATTAGCTAGGTACATAATTCATGTTTTTAATAATAAGTATTGAGTGTTTTTACAATGTTTGATAATATGTTTCTTTTAGGAAACGGTATCTAGGTACCTAAGTACATAAATCTCATAGGCATATTAGAAATTAGGTTCTTGCCTATTTGAGTATCAATTTTATATCCTAAGTGGTACAAAGAAGCTAGTGTTACAATGATTTTTACTTTAAATTTTGAGCAGAGCGAGGAAGTTTATGATTTTACAATGGTGTTTACTTTTCTATTATTTTTTCTCTTTTTGGAAATACTTTCATATAGAAATACATATCTAAAAGTTTCGATTAGAAACTATTGATCCAAAATCACTTAGATGGTATTTTAAAAAAGTCATAATTCAAATACCTTTTCCAAAAACGAGTAAATCTGTTAAAAAATTAACGAAAAACAGTAAAATATACTATTACCGTAATTTTCATAAAATTGAAAATTGTTTTTTAACATAACTTCAAAAATAATGTAGTTAGAAATTTTTACCAACTACTTAAAATGGAAATGAAAACACTTCACAAAAACTTCAAGAACATTTGATTAATTTTGAGATAAGTATAGCATTTTTTTAAATTTGGGAATTTCTCATTTTTATAAGTTTTTATGTAATAAAAATTTTTATTCTCGATATTAAGACTTGAAAATTTAATATGATCTTACTGACATTTATGTCTAATTGATCTAAAACAATCTCGAAAAAATTGGTTTGACTGATTTTTATGAAAATTGGATAGTGTTGTCTTGTTATTTACACAATAAATGTTACCTGCAAATTTTAATACATCGTGTCGTATGTTACCTACAATGCTGTTTTGGCCTTTTTTCATAACAGTGGGTTTTTTCATAAAAATATTTTATTTCATTAAAAAATGTGTTAAAATTTTGCCTAAGTAAATCAACATTTTAAAAAGGTTGGTGCAATCCAAAATGGCCAGAAACACTTTGTTTTGAAGTGAAAGGAGGTGAAGCAAAACTGAATATCTACCAAATTGTGTTTATATTGTGCTCTAAAACTTTAACAAAAAATCTATTACTTACTGACATGGTTTTTTACAACAAATCGAGAAATGTATATATTCATTTGAATACTGAGCTCGAAACACTAAGGATGAGGCCTTTTTTTGTAGTAAATTCGATATTATTTTTTTAACATTATTTACAAAATAATGGAGCTAGAAAGTTGAAACTTTCACCAAATACTAAACATAGTCACAAGCATACTTTATAAAATTTTCAAAAACATTTGACCAATTTTCAAGTAATTATTGAACTTTGAAAATATTGGAAATTTCTCTTTTTTTGTAAGTTTTTAATTCATTAAATTTTTATATATGGTTAAGACCTGAAAATTTTATACAAACACAATGATGTGTATTTCTAACGGTACTGAAAAAAATATAAATCGAAAATTGTAATTCAAGTTTTTGTTTTATAACTGTTTAAATTTGGAATTTTGACAGAATTCATTAGTTTTACTTAAAATTACACATTTCAACGAATATAAAAAATAATCGTCAAGACCGATCTTTACGAAACTTGGTACATACCTAGATACAAAATAACAAAATGAATATTTCAGAGCAATAACATTTTTTTCGGATTTTATATGGTTTTAAAATATTTTGATTGAAAAAAATTGAAAAAATTATTAACAAATATACTGGAACTACCGAAATAAATATTATTATGAAATCAATTTTAGTTATTTAGTGATTACTTCTAAAATAATAAAGATAGAGACTTGAAACTCAATTCACAATTTTTAATAATTATAAATTAGTAAAAATTAATTTATAAACATAAACCTTTATATAAAGCCAGACATACTTTGCACTATGGGTATCTTTTGCACATCTGGTGGGTTAATATAATTTAAAAAAAAAGTAATATATTATCTCTTCAATAAAACAATTCCGTGGGGGTCTTCAGTTATAATATTTTAATTAATATATAATAATATATTATAAATTATAATTAATTTCTAATATTCATTATTTTGTAGTTTTAAAAAATAAAACATATATATATACAGTGTGTTTCACTGAAATGGTAACACAAAATATTTCCGTTCAGTGACCTTGGGTTGAATTGGGGTTTTTTCGAGGAGCTAGGGAATACTAAAACACACATTTTGTGGTCATTTTCAAATTTTTAATTATTTTATTGTGCGCATGTGCAATAAAACTTAATTTTTTTAAATAGCAACATCTATTTTTTACTACAAGTTTTGATAGAACCATTTTTTTTAAGCAACTTTGATAGGTAAACTTTTTTCCTATCTCAAAAATTGACTGAATTACAGCAATCCTAAGTTTAACCAAAAAAACTTTATTAAATTTTTCAATGTTCTGTATTTTATAATTTTCTTATTATTATTGGTAGAAAATACCATGCGCACAATAAAATAATTAAAAATTTGAAAATGATCACCAAATGTGTATTTTAGTATTCCCTAGCTCCTCGAAAAAACCCTAATTCAATCCAAGGTCACTGAACGGAAATATTTTGTGTTACCATTATAGTATATATATATTTAATAAATTCATTGTGAGTTCAAAATACATATTGTGAATAATATGTGCTGTTTATATTTAATACAAGATGAAATACTTTTAATCGACATTGATTTTGAGAAATTTGATAATATAAAAAATAAGGCATGTAATAAGGTCTTATAAGGTAATATAATTGTTATTGCCTAGGGCCTCGCAAAATCTTTTGATTTTTCACTGGCCAAGGGTGCGACACGAGCTTTTGAAACAATTGGGAGTTTTGCGAAATAAGCAAAGTGAAGGAAGGGGCAGAGCAAAGTGACCCTTAATTTGTTATAAATACTTATAATGAATACCTAAGATTACAACTTTTAATTAAACATAGATATAATTTTATATGTAAATAGCGTATGACATCATTAAATTATGCATAGTTAGTATACTATACCGTTTCCGAAAATTGGTATCTAAGTGGAGAATTTCATTGTGATAACAATTTTGGTGCACTTACATTTTTTACAGACAAATAAAATAAAAAATGTTTTGTAAACATTTTGATTATTTGTTCTTTTACAGGGAATCAAGAAACCATTAAAATGTCATTTTTTAGTTCAGATAATTCAAATACTTCACAGTTTGTAAAAACATATGGAAAACCTAGATTTACTCAAAATTTGGGACGAAATTCTGTTTGGCATGATGACTTAGCTGATGATTTTGACAAATGTCTGGGTATTGAAGATGTCCAACAAACTACATTTATATCACCTGAAAGATTTAGTTCTGTTACAATGTACAAGCCTGTGAAATACAAGAAAAATGATGAAAATAAAATGAATACCATTGGTGGATGGTCAATGCGATTGCAATCTACTATGAGTTGCCATAAAGATAATTCAACTTCAAATAAAAGGTAAGTCCAATAAAAATGTATGAGAAAACAAAATATATTTTATCAACCGCTTGAGTTGGTTAGAATCATGGACATTAGAGTAAAGACATTAATATACAGCTCGTTCAACAGTGGAACAAAATGTGTCACTTCCACCTGGAACACTGTGGACATTGTCAGTAGCACTCCTACATTGAAAACATAGTTTTTTATTCAATTTATACTTATTTTACCAAAATTTTCACTAATTAAATGAAAATAAACAAATAAAAAGATTATTATTTATCTGTTAAATAAATATTTTTAATAATTTAATTAAATTAACATTATCTTTTAAAATAATGTTTCCCAAACTGTGGTCTGTGGAGCCTTAGGAGTCTGCCCTCGGGGTCTGCGCATATACCAGAGGGGGTCTGCGAACGTAAATTAAAAATACAAAAAGTACCTATTTATAAAAACGAAAATACTGATATATGATAATAAATACATTGTCGAAATAGTAATCGTTGAAAAACAATCAAGGTTAGAGATAGCCTGATCTTGTCGGTTAAACAAACGTTATTATTATTGTTTTTAATTTTAATTTTTATTAAGGGATCCGTGATCATTTTAATTATCTCAAAGGGGTCCGGCAGAGAAAAAGTTTGGGAAACGCTGTTTTAAAATATTTAGATTGTATTAGGAATATTTTATTTTACGTAATTCAGGAAATCATTGTAACAACTGCTAAAAAAATAAAAGTTCAAGTCTTATATATATATATGCATTGTTTATTAGTATTATTCTGTTATAATTTAATAGATTTAAAATGTTAACTAAATAAAATCAAGCCAATCAGCTTTCTACAATTTGTAAAAAAGTGTATTATACTTTTTAAAAATGTTAAATGCCATATGTGTAACCACTAGATTATTTTCAAAAAGCTGGACATATTTTGCGTTACAGGTATTTTTTGCTCTTCGGATCAGATACTCTTGGTGGGTGTGTAGAATTTTAAAGAAACAATAAATCATTTCTTCAATAATAGGATTCTGAACAAAAGAATATAAAAAACATTAATAGTCGTCATTTTCAACACACACCCAGCAAGTGTATCCGCCCCATAGGGTGAAGCTTTCTCGTAGTGTGAAGTAGGTCCAGCTTTCTTATTTATACTTTACTTTGCTTTACTTTCATTTACTTTACTTTAATTTACTTACATTTTTTTTTTCATAATGAATAAAGGATAGGAAAAAGAAATAAGTAATGAGTAAAAAAAAGTGTTGGAAAAAAATGTACAAAAAAATTTTTATTTTTATTTTCAAAATTTTCCTGCGCCAAATTTTTTCTCATATTATTGTCTACTTATGTTTAATTTTCATATAAAGTTTGAATCAAAAAATTGTGGTTTCTGAGTTTTTTTGTTAAATTTTTGGTAGTTTTTCACCAAAAAAATTAAGAAAATTCGAAAAATGGCGTTTCTGTTTCAGTTTTTCACTCTATAACCTCTTCTGCCACACTTATTTAATTTTTTTGTTATTACTTTTAAAGTCTTGAAAGAAGTATTAAACTAATTTAAAAAGTTTAAAAAGAAAATAAATTTTTGATTTAGTTATTGAAGTTTTGAAAATTGTATGCCATGGTTCTCAAAATGGGTATTTACTGGATATTAGTAATTTAATCAATTAACCCAACATTCTATCAATTTATTATTTTGTAAATTATAATCTCAAAGAATTTTTTCATATTTTTGGGATGCACTACTTTTAAATGTAAACTGAAATTCAAAATAAAAATTAGACAAATGAAAGTAGAAACTAGATTTTAGTATCATTCATGATTAAATATATATATTATTTTTTTCTTAAGAAAAAGAACATTTTGTTATACTGATAAGTACCTATTCAGTAATCATTTAAATGATTAAAATTTAATAGTATAAATTGTGGATGGCAGGTCAGTGGTAAAACTACTAGTTTTGATGTAATAGTAAATAACAATACATAATAATAAAAAAATTACTAGTAATTTTTATAGTGACTTTAAAATGCATTTTGTACAATTTTTTTCATTAGGTAGGTAGTTCAGCTTGCTAGTTGTTCATGGTCAAAACAATTAGCATTATACCAATCTCTAATGCACTCAAATTTTTTATTTTTACTTTTGTTAAAAATAAAGGTGTTATTAGATTTTGATGCTTCTTTATGTATTGCAGTAAACAATAAACCTTATTCAGTTTATTATATTAAACTAAAGTAAAAACTAAATTGACAAAGTATTGCATACCTACTTTTATTATTTATACATTTATCATCAGTAAGAAATGTGGAAAAAAGTCTGAATAAAGTATAAAAAGGAAAAATGTTTGAGAAAAAAATTATTAAAAATAAAAAAAGTAATGTGTATTAATTATTATAATACTTAATTATATTATTTCTATTATTAGGCACATGCTTATCATTTTTGTTATAAAATTGTTCCCTGATTAATTTGTCAGAACGTCCAACTGTGAGTTGCTATATTTTGGATTTTGAGTAGAATGAAGAAGCTATTGGTTTCACAATGATATTTATTCTTTGTTTCTTTTCTAAAAAAACCCTTTTTCATTTTGAAAAAGTGCTCAAATCATTACATTTATTACAAGTTTTCTGTAGCTAATATTTTACGCATGGTACTTTGAAAAAGTAATTTTTTTTTTTGCAAGTTCTCAATAGTTTTGTAAAACTTAAAAGAGTAGCTACCGGAAAATTGTGTATAAACAGTCAAGTACATGGATACCAATTTTAGTAATTCAGTTTTAATTCTAAAATAAAGAGTACTAGAAACTCAATATTTGCACTCATTATCAGCAGTAGTGTAATATAGACTGTAAAATAGTTAAAATGTATCAAAAAAATACTAATTTTTGGATAAATATTGAATTTTAGAATTATTCTGATTTTAGCTTTTTTCTAATAAAAATTTAAATTCATAATTCAGTAGAAATTAATTTTTTTCAAAAAATTGCTCTTGAGTTTTTCTATTGTATAATTTTTTGTTTTGTATTTGTATGGAATTGATTTTCTTTTACATAAAATTACAATTTTTTTCCATCAAAACCTCTTACAACTTTATTTTTTTACACATTGGGAATTTTTTTTTTTTTTTTTACCAAGATTTTACTCACTTATATTTCAACCTGTGGAAGAGATTTTATAGGTTGGTCCAACATGGGTGCCCATATATATTTTCAAAGAGGGGCACAGAACTTTTTAAAATAATGATTGATTTATTTTTACAGAAGTCAATTACTTTACACTTAGAATACTTAGACCAGTTAGATGTTAGTAGTTAAATGTTTAGTTTAAATTAAATTTTATTTGTTTTCATGCAAAATCTAATAAACATACCTACACAAAATACTATTTACTAATTACTACAGGAAAAAAAAGTCGGACATAATTCATACTATGAGTACTATCTGCTCCTTGGGTGTAATATTCTTGATGGGTGTATTGAGTATAAAAGAAACAATAAATAATTTCGTCAATTGAGTAATCAATTTTGCTGTGTTATGGAATTTAAAGCTCTTATAAGTTATAATTGAAATTTGTCTCATCTAATTTGAACAAAAATGTAGATAAAAAGCCGGACATACTTCGCACGATGGGTGTACTTTGCACAACGGGTGGTATTCTCTTGACGGGCGTATTAAATTTTAAAGAAACGATAAATCATTTCTTCAGTAAAACGATTCTGAACAAAGGAAATTAATAATATAAGAAAAAAAAAATTTTTCGAAAAAT
>JAIPRM010000581.1:0-52236 GCA_025469315.1 Stegophylla sp. TES_Ste_2020
TATATATATATATATATATGTAATAATTATACTTATTTATTTAAAAAAAAATTATGAAAAATATTTTTGTCCTGTATTTTATTTTCTTAAATATGGTCACCCTAATATAGATACTATCTACTCTCAATATTATATGTACAACTATCAATCAAATATCTATACAGATTGTAACATTAAAATATTAAAATATTATTATTTAGGTGGATAGGTGTACTATACTTATTATTCAATGATCTCAAAACACTAGCAAATCATATTTAATACACAATTAGTAGTATATTATGTATTTTAATCAGAATATTCGGATATAAGATGATTTTCAAGTTAATTTAGCTTAAAATGTTTACATATTACATATATGGGAGAAAACATTATTTTTTTTTTTTTTTTTTTTTTTTTTTACTGCATGAACTCGGGGTAGGAACTTAAAAATGTATATGTGTGCAAAAGTATTTGAACTACAAAAATGTCCTTCAACAAGTGTATGAATCCTGAAAAAAAAAAAATGCACGGGATTAGCTATCATACGTATTATGTACTTATATTAGATTAATTTTAGATAGGTAGGTATCACTCACCCGAGTTACAACAGGGTAGTTTCTGATTTTAATGAACTATATATATATATATATAACTGCCAATATAATTTCGTTTGAAATATTAACATATTAATAAACGACGTTAGTTATTTCTGCCCTTAATGTGTTTCACAGTAGATTTTTTTTTCTTTTATAGATCTTTTGTAGACATTGAAGTAGGCAAAATATGTGAAAAAATTTAGTGACATTATAAAATAAACATTTTGTACAATACTAAAATTAAATCAAGAGATAACCGTATAGTTTTTCGAAAAATTTGAAACATCTGAACATTAGAGGAATTTCAACTTAATACAATGTCGGCACAGGTTTTCTCGTCTCTGTTTTACTGGTAATATAGCAAAAACATGGCACACAATATTATAAGACTTATATTCAAGTGAAATGAGCTTAAACGTATTTTAAAGACATAATTTTTATAAAATATTACCCAACGCTTTTATGACTAGTTAAAAAAGATCTGAAATTACAATACACGTAACTTCTTTGTCAGACAATGTATACGATGATATTATGAGTATGAGCAACTAAATGATGATTAAGTCCTCACAAATATCCTTCTTTTTACACTTGGTCAAATGTGTTAAGCTTTGAATTTAACTAAAATGCCATGATATAAGTTTAAGCAACAATTTTTACTATATATTGACGCTTAGATAAACGGAGTCAACAAAACCTAACGCTAATGTCCTCTTTCAATGTTAAAACACAATGTTTTGGAAATCGTGTTTAATAATGAAACACTTCATAGTGGTATCTTCAGTAGGTATAAAACATCACCATTCTCCTAGAACTACTCATAGTGTGAAATTACTCAAGTATTATAAATACAAAAAAATGAAGTTAAGATATGTATATAGGATTGAAACAGAAATTCATGAATACAGTGCTATATTATCATACAATTAGTATGATTATTTTTAACAAGGGTGTTCACATCGTATATAAAATATAAATCGTATTTAAAATATATTAAAATATAAATTATATAAATAAAATTGAAATTAAACAACTGTTTGTATAAAACAAACAAAGTTTTAAACAAAGCTCATGATGACTGAGAAATCTTACTATTATTAATTCATTAAACTTTAAGGACAAGGAATTTACAATGTTTTTCCCACAAGAGCTACGTACATTTTTTTCCAACATATTTATTTTAAAAATAAATATATAATTAACATGCATACATTATTATATTAATTTTGCAATAATATTGTTTTAGAATATTATAACATCATAATATCTAACATTTTATTTTGTTTTTACTAAAAAGACTAAGTATCTAGTAATATCAAAAACTAAAACCCTTATTGTTTTTTGTTTTTTTCAAATTGTTATGACAAATTATACAAAGTTAAGTACCTATTAATTATCAGAACAATTTAATTCTAAATTTTTGTAGGTATATATTGTTGGATTTTTAGTAATTACTAATAAGTATTCATCGATGTTTCTTGATGTATTATTTTTATTAGAAAACAAATTTATAAATACATATAATATATATATGTATGTAAATATTAAATACAAATAAATTGAACATTTTTTTAAAAAGCATATAAAATGGTGTAAAATATTTGTAAACAAAACTATAGCAATAAAAAGACTAGAAAACAAAATTTCTATACTGGTGTACACAAATGTTTTACATTTTTATTAATAAGTACAAATTGAGACAGTTAGAAAAATAAACACTACCAATTTACATGACTAGAGAACAAAACAAAATCATCATTGAAATATTAATTCACACAAATATCTAATTCAATAACATAAGAACAGTTTGATTAAATGAATATAATAATAAAATCAATAATTTAAAATTTGATAATTACTATTTTTACAGACATAATTCGACAGAATTCTGTGATAATTCTAAGCATAATGAATATAGATAAGGTAGTAATTTTAAAATGACTTAATAAAAAAGAAATAATATTTTATATCAATACAGTAAAACTACATTATTACACATAATAAATTCTTAACATTTTATAAATTAGTCAACAATAAAAATTATAATATAATTGAAATAAACTGTAAATACTCACTATTGAGTAAAAGGTATATAAAAATTTAGAAATATACTCTACTGTTTAGAATACATTTCTTTTTTATTGCATGACATTAAAAACATTTTCAAAGCAATAAAATCATCAAATATACAGCCACTCACACATGGATGCTGTTCAGTTATATTTTTATTAGTGTGAACTAAGCAAGCTGACCACCCAGCATCTTTTGCACCCTTGTAGTCAAGAAAATAAGAATCGCCTACATGTAACAGTAAATCTCGACTTGTACCTTTTTTAACATAGAGTTCAGCTTCTCTAAATATTTTAATATCAGGCTTCTCAGATCTTACTTCATATGAAGATAAAATAAATTCAAAATAATGAGAGAGACCTAGATTTTTGATCATAATTTTAATTCTTGGATCATAATTAGATATTACTCCTAATAACACTTGTTCTTTTTTTAAATATTCCAATAACTCAATAGCTCCATTCTGAACTTCAAATGTTTCTCCAGTACTATATGTCATCATCAATTCATCAATTATAGTTTTCAAATCCACATTATTAGTAATATTGTCTATTTTAAATGCTGTGCTATAAACATTTTGTGCATAAGTTTTCCAATAATTTTCCCATCCAAGACCAGTGTTTAGACCGAAATTTGGATGAGTTTTCGTCATGAAAGTCCAATTTTTACTAATTAAATCTTCAAGAGTTGACAATCTTACTTTAATACCGTATTTGTTGAGAACTTTTAAATATTCTTTTGCAGGAGAACTTCGATATTTTAATAAAGTGCCAGTTATATCAAATGTTATCAACTTGAATGGCCGGCAATTCATTTGAAATGATTTCAGTGATTCTGAAAATTATATATTAAAATTAGTCAATAACTGTAATTTTAAATAGTACCTATGAGTAAATATAGAAATAAAGAAGTTTTAATTAAGGTTTCATTTTTCAAAATCTCAAATATTAGTGTACATAATTATAACACCTAACCATACCATATTAAATTTGAGTCAATAATAAAATTTTAAAAAAATATACATATCATGGGTAGAGAGTGGGACAAATCCTTCAGGGCCGCAGCTGCAAAATACCCCTTTGCCATTGTCTATTTGAATAAAAAAAAATAACAGCTGTAGACAATAATGGATTTACTGTGAATAAATTATTATTCACTTTTACATAATATAAACACACATTCCAAAGACAAGAATTAAGCAAATTTCTACATTAATTTATTTATATACATATAAATTATGATGTGTAGGTATTTACCATTTACTACAAAAGTGAAGTAAAGTTGCATAAAAAATAAATATTTTTGATATTTTGACATCAAAGCTCGAAAATTTGAATTCTTTACTCGTAATTTCAACTTTTAAACTCGGAATTTTGACTTGAAATTTTCCACTTGATAACTTTTTTTAACTTGATAACTCAAAATGTCGAGTTTATAAAAACAAAAATAAAAGCCAAGCGGAAAATAGCAATATCCAAAAACACGTCTATAAATAATGAGTAAAATTTTAATTTGCATTTAAATTTCATATAAATTTGAATAATAATTTATTTATTATGAGATACCAATTCACTTACAAAGTTTACATGTACAATATTACTGCGATATAGGCATATTATTTTTAAATTAGTTCAAGGTAGGGAATGTGAACAATATATAAAATAATAATAATGTTATATTTTATAAATGTTTAATTTGATAACTGGTGTCTATACAATGAGTAATTTAAAAACAATAAAAACTAATTTTGTTTGTCTGTCTAAAAGAGAGAAAAATCTTTCAAGTAGTAGGTATTACTTAAATATTTTGATTTATTTTAATCGATTAAATAAAATATAATTACAATTAACACTAAACACATCCATACCTTTGTTAGTTGATGTATCTTCTTTACACTATGGACAAAATAATTATCGACAATTAATCAAAATGGCAAAATATGTGACAGTGAACTCTCCGCAGAATTTTATAGACAACACTATCCAAAATTGCCCGACACGAAAATTTATATATATTATATATAATATAATGTTACTCCAGCGGCGTTAAAGTGGCTGCAATTCCTGGACATAAGATTATAGACATATATTATTATAAAACTTAATTTACTTATTCTATATAACTAATTAATTTATAATTATAACTTATAGAAACTTTACTAACTATTGCATTCTATGAAGCTGTAATATATATTTTCACGCGAAAAATGACTAAATGTGTAATCATAGGATAAAGTTTATAATGTACTGATATTTAATTTTGATAGCAAATGACAAATGCTAAATACCAGTTTTAAATTAAGTGAAATTTACTCTTGGTTTACTAGACAAAAATATTATGTTTTTTATGATCTGTTTGAAAAATCCACAAAAACCTTATAATCAAATACCTATTTTTCATTAAACAGTATTTTGGTTCGAAAGTCAAACTGTAAACAATTTAAAATTATCAACTTCTAATTTTGATTTTTAATGTTTGTAATCAGTAAATCACATCTAATTTTTAAAAAATCCAAAATAATTAATTAACGTGATAAAAATTGATAACATATTTTTAGGTTAGGATCAGAATTTATTGAATATTCTACTCATCATTCACTAATCACAATAGTTGTATTCACAAACGGTACAACTGCAGTATTCACATCAAATTCGAAAAACATACTGAATTTAAATTCTAAAATATATAATAAATAATTATTAAGATTTTTTTGAAATGGATACAATTATTGATAGAGGTGCTCCAAAAGCCCATAACTTCGAGCCGTATGCAAGTAATGGAGGGTAAGTTGTCTTGATTTTCGTAACTCAAATATTATTGTTTTGTCTAATTACCTTTTTTTTTTTTTAAATACGTTTAGTTCAATCGTCGCCATAAGTGGTAAGGATTTTGCTATTGTTGCTTCGGATACACGTCTTAGTGAGGGTTACATGATTTATACGCGTAAACAGCCCAAGTTATTCCAGTTATCCAACAATTCAGTGCTCGGGTGCACTGGCTGTTGGTGCGACACTTTATCGCTCACCAATATCGTTCAGACTCAGTTGAAGGTGCTTGTCTTTTAAAAAACAACAATATTACAATTAATTATTTTGTTTTTATTTTTTTTTTAGTCCTATTTATACGATCATAACACAGTAATGCAGCCTGGTTCTATTGCTCAGTTACTGTCCACTCTTTTGTACAGCAGACGCTTTTTCCCGTACTACGTGTACAACGTACTCGCTGGTCTTGATGAGAATGGTGAAGGTTGCTTGTACTCGTATGACCCTGTTGGTCATTGTGAAAAATTGTCTTTTACTGCTGGTGGAAGTTCCGGTGTTCTGATGCAACCTTTTTTGGACAGCTGGGTAAGTTAAAATAATTAGTATGAATGAATAATTAAGTATTCATTTAATAATAGTGAAATACTAGCATTTAAAAGGAAACATATATCATTTGTACTTCCTGTTACCATTTACATCAAATTACAAAATTCAAAGCTTAATATTAGAAAATAGGTATCATTCTATTTAATTATTACTTACAAAATTTACTAAAATTACAAATCATCTTATATATATATATATAGGTAAACTTTAGTTTTATTTGTTCACCAATATATTTTTCATTATAACTTTAGTGGCATATTTTGTTGAATTAGAAATAATGTTATACCTACCTAATATATAATTAAATTTTACAATACATGGTAATAATATTAAAAACATTACACCATGGGTTTTCTTCGCTCCTCGGATTGGACTTGGTAGATGTGTTAAATTTTAAAAACACAATAAAACAATTCTGAGCAGAGCTTCAGTTTTTAATTAACAATGGAATAAATCTTTACCGGGCACCTTTCCCCCTCCCCCCAAATCTATAGTAATTTACACACTGATTACAAATATATAAAAATTTTGCCTCGCTCGCACATTTTTTAGAAGTTACTTTCATTTAAAGATGGCGAATTTTAATGGTTTCGTGCGGTCTTATAGTACGTCTATGCAATCGTATTGTCAATGAAATTATGTTTAATGAGTACTGCGCAAGCTCCAGAACAATTATTTGACAATGCAATTATCAGTAAAACACTGGATGCTTATTATTTATTCATGTATACCCAAGTAAAAATTATATTCTAATATTCGCACACGAGCATCTAGAGACAACGCCATTTATCATTACTCAATATACTGGCGCCTACATAAAAATGAGGATGGCCAATTCGGTACGGGAAAAAATAGGGCCTTTAATATATATCCCGTGATACCCCAAATGGCCCTTGCTTTACTTCACTTTTTTTTTTATTATGAATACTTTTAGGAACCATTATAAATTAACTTTGTAATAAGTGAATGATAGTATAAGACAGGTGCCCAAACTTTCTGTAAATTAACATTTTTTTTTATTCGATATGTTATACACATGTATATTACTTCATTTGGTACTTTGAGTCTGTAAACGTATATAATTTATATTTTTTCCATTAGTTGGGAAAACGATCTGCTGACAATCCAATTACTGAAGACGAAGCACTGACCTTGGTAAAAGATGCGTTCACTGCAGCTGGGGAACGTGATATATATACTGGAGATGAAGTTGTTTACAACATAATAAAGAAAGATGGAATCAAAACTGGTGTGGTTCAACTTCGTAAAGATTAAATATTTGATTTTAAAAAAAAAAAAAAAAAAAACATAATTCATAATACTTTAATATTTAAATAAATGGAAAATATTGTTTTTTATGGAAATAATAAAATAATTTGGAGAAACTATGTCCTTTTTATTTATTAATAGTAAACGGGTGTGAAAATTTAAACATAGATAGAAAATCATATAAGATTTTGGCGCAAGAAAATTTTGAAAATGTGAAAAAAAAATTTTGGACATTTTTCTAACATTTTTTTTTTTATATTATTAACTTCCCTCGTTCAGAATCGTTTTATTGAAGAAATGATTTATCGTTTCTTTAAAATTCAATACACCCGTCAAGAGAATCCCACCCATCATGCAAAGTATGTCCGGCTTTTTTATTATGTGAGACAAAATCGCTTAAAATAAATTAAAAACTTTAGAATGAAAATTGAAATTAAAATTTATTTGCGTTATCATTAATATTAGTCCAGTAAAAGGTTCTCTTGCGTTTTAAAATATCAATTAAACTTAATTTAACATGGTGGAAAAATGTGTCATGAAAGTAACTGATATGCGTTAATATAAAATGTATATGAATTAGTTACAAGTACCTTCGTTACAATGCCTAATATACAGAAATCTACTTTTCATTGTTAATTATCTACATTTTTCTATCTACATCGACAATAATCTATTGGTTTGAGAATCGCCAATGCTTAATGTATCGATGTCGTGTACAATCACATGTAGTACGGATGGGTAACTCAAAGTTACTAAACTGTAATTTAAATTACATACTTAAAAAATAACAATTTTGACTCTCGTTATTTTATTTATTCATTTGGCTCGTGAACATTTATTGTTTGGCCACCCCAGAATATAGGATGGAGTAAATACTAACCCAAATACAGGTGATGACATGTATAACTGATATATTGTACATAATACTGTTAAATTTCATAGTTATAATCTCAAAATTATAGTGGATTGATCACTGGTCATTTATGTATACAGAACAAAGAAATATTGGTAAATAGTAAATACTAATAATGTAAGTAAATAATATATTACATACATATTCACATGATTTTTAATGACCGCAATGTATCAGTAATTTATTCATTAAACAAATTATAACTTATTATTTTAAGTTGTTTGTTTAGATGTTTACACAAAACATAGGAGGAATAATGTATCGGACTATACGTTGTCTTATAATATTCCCCATCCTTCTTCAAAAGCTGAACATATTTTTGTACATGTAAGGGCGGCTGATAGAGGATAGTTACTTATTGACACTGTTTCTTCGGCATAGTCAGTTTTAATCTACAAAACGCAATAAAATCTAGTAAATTAGATAACTTTATTAGATTAAGAAAAATAGAAATCAAATTCCAATACCTGACCATGAGCCATTGCACCAACAACAAAGGCAATTGGAGCATCCTGACTAACAAACTCGGATGGTTTAATAGGTTTTCCCGCTGAAAATGATGTAGCTATTTTCCGACAACCTGCTGGTAGGTGATCAGAGATCGGATTTTTTATTACTTTCATTAACTTTGCAGATGTTTCAGCTGCTCTTACACTAAATTTATGCAATAGCTGAACTAAAATTTTAAACAAAAACAATACACATTAACACACAACACACAAAATTTATATATAAACACACACACACACACATCTTTTAGTTATGTTGCAGTAAAACTCTTAACTAAAATTTACAAGTAAAAGTTAATATTCATATGAATTTCTATAAATACCACTAATACCAGCCAATTTTCACTAATCATTCCTAATTTTATAAATGACCATAGTATAAATTTAAATGATATAACTTTCACCTAGTTTGATAAAAATTAGTTTTTACTTATCAAAACACAATAAATACTAATTAAGTTTTTAAATTTAATATATTGATGTATCAAAATTTTATACTAATACAATTCATCACGAAAATTGGATAGATTTTTTTCACAAAATGACAATGAATAAATCTTTGTCTAGAAAACCTCCAGCTACAAATATTGACATAATATGAAGTGTTAATGCGTTAGTTACAAGATACTTAGTTTAGCTATAAAAAATTTGGTTTACACAAATATAAATAAATTTATATTTTTTTTTTTTACATGAAACAGTGGCATAGCCACGATTTTAGGGTTGGGGAGGGGGCAATAATCAATACTGCATAGGCATAAATAGGGGTAATTTAGGGGATTAATTCCCTAAAAATATTCAAAACCCTCTAATTTTCTGAAATTGCACAAGGTTATTGCCTTGGGGGGGGGGCTAAATTAAACAAATAAACATGTTAGATCTCCCAACATTTTTGTTCTAATTATGCTAATGATTATTAACTGTTTTATGGTTGAAAACCTTTTCTTTTGATGCATAAAAAATTTGGCTATTTAAAAGTGATGTACCTACCATTTTTACTAATTTACATGTTACCTCAACAAAAATGTACAAACACATTCAAAATATATTCATTAATGAATTATCTTATTATAATAATTAACAACACTTTGATATATAGGCGCTCCCTTTATCAGAGAGAGTGGCATATAAAATAACATAAAAAAAAATTTAACAGAATTTGTATACATTGCAAATTAAAAAATAGACGACAGAATTTTATAAAATGAATATCATCGGTAAGTACATTTAGTTAAATTTTAATGGCATGTTTTATGATAAATCTGTATTTTGCGAAATTTGCAGTATTATTCAATAATATAATCATCATAATTAAAATCAAACATCCTTCTAATCTAACAATTTCTAAGAAAATTTGCCATGGTACCTATTGGTAAAAAAATACATGAAGAAATTTTACATAAAAATGAACTTGAACACGATGGAGAATTTATAAGGTTTTACTTAAAACACCCTGTTTTACATGAAAAATATCAATTTCATGCTAATTCTAACTTTAAAATATTTTCAAAAAAAAAAAAAAAATTGACAAATTTTCTCCATTCAGAATCTAAAATAAGAAATGATAAATAACAACTAGCATTTACAAAAATTCATAACAAATTTTAGTTTTAATAAATTTCAAAATATTATGTTCAATACCCATTAGTCCTGCAAAACGTTTAAATGTTCTAGGTATCCTTGTTTGTGGATTAATTTCAATAAGAACATTATTTTCAGTATGAATGTACACTTGAAGCAGGCCTGCTCGATTTAGCGGGCTGTCGAATAACATTAATAGGCATTGATGAGCAATGTCAGGTCTACAATTACCCAATTCTCGGCCATGTTTTCGTAGAATATGTCCATGTTCATCAGGATTTAATAATTCAAAAGTTTTTCCAACCTGAAAAATTAAATAAAAGAAAGACGCGATCGAAAAAATATAAATTTTTAATAACGTTACCTTAACAGTTTCCAATTGTGCCCCTTCTAAAACAACAATTAAACGTTTTTCATTATCGTCTTTTACTTCCTTAGCTTTTCTAGTCAAATCAAATTCAGTATCTTCGTCAGTACGCCGACGTTTTTTCCCCATATTTGTATAAAAAAAATTAATCACTTTAAAACTAAATTAATAAATAGATTTTTATCAATAGTTTAACAACGTGTTTGAAATGAAAACATGCTAAATGTGGAATGTACTAAAAAGCATGACAACTGACAAGGATAGGAGTGATAAGACAAACACTTTGATAATATGGATTGACTATCCATGTACCATAGAGTACTTCATGCCACGTACCGATAAACAATTGAATGAGCTAGGATCTACATTTAAAATTCTAAATTATGTCAGAACTTATTGTGATTCAAATATTGAATCATAGGAAGATTTCGGATGAATAATGGCCAAATGTCCATAGAAAAAGAGATTTCAAAATCGGATTAGTTTGTTGTGGTTACTTTAATAACAACCACAGTTTATCATTTTTTTTTAACATTATCATGAAAGTATGATCTCGTGATTCCAATGACTGCATGTCCTAGTATGACTCCTGTGCCGTGTGGCATGATCGTAATTTAATTGCTTGATGTGTTTACTATTAAAAAAAACTAGGCTAGAATACTATATTTTATATTTAGGTTATATTTTATTAAATATCTTTTTTGGATTAGAGCCTTTAGTAATTAAATTACAATGGAAGAGCCACCGGTAAAATCAGCTAAACAATTAGAAAAGGAAGCCAAAAAATTAGCTAAATTGGAAAAGTTTAAACAAAAACAAGATCAAAAACAAAATGCACCCAAAGAAGAAGTATGTATTCTAATTTTATGTAAAAGTTATTTGATGAATAATACAATATACCGACTGAACTTCTATAAAATATTGAATTTATTGTTATATTTCTTTATTAAATTTCATTTATTTTGATACTTAATTACTTTCAGGCCTGAATTAAATCTGCGAGTTACCGAGTTTAACTCAGCAGGCCAAATTAAACGTGGTAGTTTAACATTACCTTATGTTTTAATCTTGTTTCACTATTTTTGATCTCTCAAAATCCTATAACTTGATGAGCTAATACTGTTCCTATTCGACTCTGATATCTTTGTATGACCATTGTTTCAATAAGCCAATTATTAGCTTAAAGTGTAAATTTACATGAATAGAATAATTTTGTGACATATTGTGTGTATATTTGTGTATATTGTACTTTATGTTGTTAGAAAAAAGAAAAAAAGAAGGAACCAATAAAGAAAGAAAAAGAAATAGCTTTATATGAACAAAATACTAAACCTGGTGAGAAAAAAGATATCTCGTGCCCAATGCCTGATTCATATAGTCCCAGATATGTTGAAGCTGCATGGTATAGCTGGTGGGAAAAAGAAGGATTTTTTAAACCAGAATATGGGGTAAGTATTTTTGTTATATCTAGGTAGGTACCTACTCTAAAAAAGTTAATTACATTTTTACAATATATTTCAACTATAATTTCAGGATTTTAATCTCGTTTGTTTTGAAAATAAATTCTAGTTTAATAAGATTTAATTATTTGATCTATTTTTATATCGATTTTATTTTCTTATACATCTATGAAATCATTACATTTTAGAGAAAGAATCTATTGGAAGATAACCCAAAAGGAAAATTTGTTATGATTATTCCTCCTCCTAATGTGACAGGATCATTACACTTGGGACATGCTCTCACTAATGCAGTAGAGGATGCAATTACTCGTTGGTAAGTTTATACTTTAAATCAACCCAGTGTATTTAAATATTTAAGGAATATTCTCTGTTGAGCATGATACATTAATGATGAAATTTTTCAAAAACTACAAACCACTATTGAAAATTTGAGTAAATACAGTAAAATATCCTGTCAACTTAATTTTAATAAAATAATTTTAGTTGTCTAGCCATAACTCCTAAAATAATTGTTAGCAATCGTTATTAGTGCACAAAGATTGATAAGACTAGCTTCCAAGTAGTTTAATAGTAGAGCAATCGCTGAGAAGCGAGAGGCCTGAGTTCGATTTCTGGTCCACTGGCAACATTTTTAATCTGGTTTCCATGTCGCTAATATAATAGTTATTCTAGAAATTCATAAAACATTATTGTGACAACATGACATTGTATATGCGCCTAAATTACATATTATATGCCTAAATATGAGCATCATCGGTGCTCGATAATTAAATAAATAAAATATTTAGTTTTATTGGTGAATATAAAAATATTATTATATATACTGAATAGTATGTAACTATTTATTAATAATTTAATTATACTTCAAAAATTATTATAATTCGTATTTTACCTTTGATTTTTATTAGGAATAGAATGAATGGAAAAACTACTTTATGGAATCCTGGTTGTGATCATGCAGGAATTGCAACTCAAGTAGTTGTTGAAAAAAAATTGTGGCGGGAAGAAAAAAAAACTAGACATGATGTTGGTCGTGAAAAGTTTATTGAAAAAATTTGGGATTGGAAAAAAGAGTAAGTATTGACAATACAGATAAATCTATTATTAATTATCTTTTAAAGACTATATCCTTTGTATTAGGAAAGGTGACCGTATATACGTTCAGCTGAAATTATTAGGTTCTTCGTTGGACTGGGATCGTGCTTGTTTTACTATGGATCCTAAACTAAGTCGTGCAGTTACAGAAGCTTTTATACGTTTACATGAAAGTGGTGATATATATAGAAGTAACCGTTTAGTAAATTGGTCGTGTGCTTTAAAAAGTGCAATCTCTGATATTGAGGTTAATTTATATTATTATCTATGAGAAAAATATGCATGGGTGTGCCAAATTGAACATTTTAACCTCTGAAATTTATTTACTTAATTTTAACACATTGATTTTATGTTACATTGCTGTAAATGTAAAATATGTTTCTAGGCAAACTCTTGGCATATTATTAAGTGTTATGTTAAACATGTATATTTAATTATGTATTTCTGAATAATAGGTAGACAAAGTTGAACTACCTGGTCGAACTTTCCTCTCTATACCGGGTTACACAGAAAAAGTTGAATTTGGTGTTCTTGTATCTTTTGCTTATGAAGTTGTTGGAGAAGATCAAAAAATTGTTGTTGCTACTACTAGAATTGAAACTATGTTAGGAGATACAGCAGTAGCCGTTCATCCATCTGATACTAGGTATAAACATTTACATGGTAAATATGTGCAACACCCATTCTGTGATCGAAAACTGCCTATAGTTTGTGATGAATTTGTTGAAAAAGACTTTGGAACTGGTAAGTTTAACAATAAATTACTTACTCTAATTAAATTCTTATATTTAATTATTTGTTTTAGGTGCCGTGAAAATAACCCCGGCTCATGATCCTAATGACTATGAAGTTGGTAAACGTCTCAACCTACCATTTATCACAGTATTTAATGATAATGGTGTTATAATTGGTGATTGTACTCAATTTAATGTAAGTTTTTTTCTCTCTAGAACTTTAATGAGTTATACGAATAACTATTGGTCACTATTTAAATTTAATTTAATTATTTTTTAAAGGGATTGAAACGGTTCGAAGCTCGTAAAGCTGTTTTAGAAGCATTGAAACAAAAGAATCTTTATTGCGAAACTGTTGACAATCAAATGGTTGTGCCCATTTGTAGTCGATCTAAAGATGTTGTAGAACCCCTCATCAAACCACAATGGTATATTCGTTGTGATCAAATGGCTAAACAAGCATCAGAAGCTGTCACAAGTGGTGAGCTGAAAATTGTTCCATCTCAACATAACAAAACGTGGTTTAATTGGATGGATAATATCAGGTATTTATTATTATTATTATTTTTTTATTTTTATAAAATATTAAAAATTGTATTGATTGATAATAGTCTATTGGTTATTTTTATAGAGATTGGTGTATATCAAGACAACTTTGGTGGGGTCACCGAATTCCTGCATATTTTGTAACCATTGATAGTACAGCTGAAATTTCTGTGAGTTATAAAAATTTTAAAACAAATATTAAATTAAAATGTATTTTAAATAAATGTATTTAGCTTGATGAGGATGATTGCTGGGTTAGCGCATATTCCAAAGAAGAAGCTTTACAAAAGGCAGTAAAGAAATTCAATGTTCCAAAAGAAAAAATTACAGTTAAACAGGATGAAGATGTTTTGGACACTTGGTTTTCATCAGCTCTGTTTCCATTCTCTATATTTGGGTGGCCAGATAAAGTACTTAAATTAAATTCATGTTCCTTAAATTAAATATTTTAATTTAGAAATTAAAAATTTTTTTTTTCTCTTAGACAGAAGACTTGAAGATGTTTTTCCCTGGTACTCTGTTAGAAACTGGTTACGATATATTGTTCTTTTGGGTAGCACGAATGGTTTTTTTCTCTCAGCGTTTAATGAGTTGTTTGCCGTTTAAGTAAGTAAAATTTATATTAAGTATACACTTCATTGTTATAACTTAATAAATTTAAAAATTATAGCAATATTTTAACAGTGCAAATAGATTTTCATGACGTGTGATTTGACTTAGTTAACTTAATCTTTTAATTTTTTTATTGCTATTAAATCCAACCAATTTTTTACCTTAAAACATATTTTATACTCAAATTATATTAATAATAATAACGTTAATTCAAGGACTATTTTCTTGCATTCAATTGTACGAGATGCTCATGGTCGTAAGATGAGCAAATCATTGGGTAATGTAGTAGATCCAATAGATGTAATTAAAGGTATATCATTGGAAGATTTAAACAAACAACTATTAGACAGTAACTTGGATCCAAAGGAAATCGAAAAAGCTAAAGCTGGACAGAAACAAGACTATCCGAATGGGATTCCTGAGTGTGGAACTGACGCCTTACGTTTTGCTTTATGTTCATACATGTCTCAAGGTTTGTGTATAATACAATTAAATTTTCAAAACTAAAAATTAAATAACTTTTTATTTTATAGGACATGACATCAATTTAAGTATTCTCCGTGTTCAAGGTTATCGTTTCTTTTGTAACAAACTTTGGAATGCCATAAAGTTTGCGCTCATGTATTTTAAAAAGGAATTTGTTCCGTTAGATTTATCACAAGTAATTCTTAAGAGACCTATTAAAATAATTTATACTTACTATATACTATTTTTAAAATTAAAACAAATCAAATTTTTGCCAGAATCAAAACTTAACTAACATGGACAAATGGATTTTGAGTCGATTATCATTGGCTGTAGAATTGTGCAATAGTTCATTTGAGAACTATGAACTTAATGGTGCAACTACTGCATGTTACAACTTTTGGTTGTACGATCTTTGTGATGTTTATTTGGTAATATTAAACAACTTAAGGAAACGCCGATAAACATATTGTTGAATAATATTGTAAATACTTATTTTAGGAGTCACTGAAACCTGTGTTTGCCTCAAATGATGAAAACAAGATCAAAAATGCACAAGATGTTTTATTCTGTTGTTTGGACACCGGTTTGCGGCTATTATCGCCATTTATGCCATTCATAACTGAAGAACTTTATCAACGATTGCCACATTCTGATATTACAAGGTATCCGAGTATATCTGTTGCCCCATATCCTGAAACTGTAAGTCCTATAAAATGTTCTACAATTTCTCTATAACACATATTATTGTAATAAACTGTAATAAAATTTAGATAAAATATGTTTGGCGAGATATAAAAACTGAAAACGAGGTTGAATTCATTCAGAAAATTGTGCACAGTATTCGATCGGCCTTATCAGATTACAATGTTCCAAAAAGTTCCAAAACTGAAACTTACATAAAGTGTACCGATCAAAGTACATTAGAAACTGTAACTAAGTTTAAATTAGAGATATCTACGTTTGCCAATTGCAGTAAAGTGGAACTTATAAATGAAACTTCTACGCTAACTGGATGTGCTATTCTATCTGTATCTGATAAATGTCAAGTACATCTTTTATTAAAGGTTAGTGTTTGTTTACAATATAATATAGTATAGTGTATTAAATTAATATTTGAACTAGGGTTTGATTGACACGACTAAAGAAGTGGAAAAGTTGAAGAAAAAGAGTGACTTACTCACTCAAACTGTGGAGAAACTACTAAAATCCATGAATGTAGCAGACTATGATACTAAAGTTCCTGATGATGTAAAAGCTGGCAATAAGGAAAAGCTTAAACAGTCCCAGGACGAATTAGATAGACTTGCTGAAGCGATTGGAGTTCTAAAATTAATGGACGCATAATTCCTAAATATTGAATGGGAATAAAAACATTCTTCGACCTAATTATTTATTTATTTATTTATGTCTTCGGTTAATGGTAGCATCTAATACAAATTCGAAATTCCTAAATGCATTTTGACTTCAATGTACAATTATTGTTTTCCTAAGACGTACTTCGTGTTATTTCAATGATTTAATTGTATATAACAAAAGATTAATAAATAAATATTTAAAATAATAATAATAATAATAATAATATTATTATTATCACTCTGGTAATTTTGTTTTCCTATAGAATTAATGGAACGTGAATAAACCAATTTTTGCATTTGTTTTAACTCTAATACCTCCTTCTCAGCTATAGATTTACTTTAGATAAGTTATTTTTGATTTTAAGTCGTCCAACAGATAGCTTTAACAATATCTAAACCATTTTTTAATATTATAATTTTATTCGTTAATAATAAACTACTACATTGTACAAGAATGTAAAATGAAAACATACAATACTATTTTATGGAGGGATAACATCCAGATCGCCCCTATTTTTTAATAATTACTTTTTCATCGCTGTTCGCATAACGCAGGAACAAATTTGAAAAATTCCGATTTCCACCTCGCAGGAATAGGTTGTTGATCATAAGTGTATACTAACAAGAGCAATAATTAAACAATAATAATAATAATAATAATAATTATATTATTCAATAAACACAATTAATTTATTATGTTCCCTACGTATACAATATAAAAGTAAATTTATGAGATCTATTTACGACATAATATTGTTAACACAAAGAGGACGATTAATCAAGAACTGTTGTTTTACAGTAAGCTTCTCTGTAAATGATATGTTTAGAAGTGTGTATGTAGCGGGTGAAAAAAATGGCAAAAGATTTTTTTAACATTTTCATTAATTTCACCTCGTCATTAGATGTTACGTAAAAAATTATTGGAACTTTCGTATATTTTTATTTATTTTAATCAACAAAAAGAATAATGAACAATAATTATTGTAACATACAAATATTTTATCATGAATAACATATTGTAAATTATTACTAAATTGATGAGCATTTAACAATCTATATCAGACACAAAATCATGGTCCATATGTTAATGAATATTTGGTGTTAACAATAATATTATACGAGTATATAAAAATTTTTCCAAAAAAAGGTTTTTATAACATGGAAAATTTTGTACGATAATTAGTATATAAGTGGTAACCACTAACTTAAAAATATGGTGATTGCAAAATAAAATATGTTATCACAAGAGTATTTATAAAAATTACATTTTCTAATTAAACTCAATCAAATTTTGTCCAATTCGATTTAAAGTTGGCCTGTTTTGGTGGAAGTGGTGGTACAGATGTTTGATTTGGCAAAACGGATGAACCTGGTTGGTCCGAAAAACTTAAAGAATCAAAATTCAAGCCATACTCTTTGAGTAATTCTTTATTTTTCGTTTCTGATTGTGTTTTGCTTAACGGGATAAAATACTGATACAAAGGATTACTAAGACCTACTCCTGGCGTCAAGCCGTTGTTATTATCAACAGGACATTTTAAAGGATCAAAATCATCGATTATAGAAGTTGAATCTAGTCTTATCAGATCTTTGGTATTCATAGGACATTCAATTGGTGCAGATCCATACGATGTGCCAAATACATCATTCGTAGAACTAACCGAGTCATGCCAGTCGTGCTCAGCGCTTGATGTATCAAAGTTCTAAAACAAAACATTATAATTTTATTTTGATTCTTGTCTTGCTTCACAACAATGTTTGGTTTTTAGTATGCAATATATTTTTTAAGAGAATTTCGACATGAAAATCACAATGAAAGACAAGGTAGACTTTAGTTTTGAATGACTTTGAACTTTTAGCCAACAAATTAGAATTTATCGTCCAGTTATAAAAAATTTTGGCTATAACCTAGGATTATCATATCTTAATGTAAGTAATGAAGTCAAAAATAAGTTAAACCAACATAATTTATGATAGAAAATCATATCACTAAATTTATGAAACTAATATTAAGTCTAAGATACAGGCCAAATCCAATTTATAAATAATCTAATTTGATCGAAATTTAAATTCTTATTTCTGGATTTACTGGTATAGTCTAGCAGCAGCTATCTACCCCTTTGATGGTTAGTACAGTGGTTCTTAACCTTTTAAAAGCTGCCACCCCCTTGAAAAGTAAAATAAAAATGATATTGGTAAGTACTTAAAAAGCGTACGTACTGTGTAACTGAAAACTAAATAAACAATATATGTGTAATTGACATTCTTCAAGCTGGTTTTTAATATACTTATACATTTTTCTTGAATCTAAAAATCTACTATTTCAATAGTAACAAAGGGAATACAACCTATTGAGGAACTTCTAAAGACAAAATATCTTCAACATTTTCAGAAAGAACAATTACTGACAAGTAAACTATTGCGCGTAGTTCAGTTTTTAATTTTTTTACAATATTTAAGTTTTAAAGTAAATAATATATTATATTATGCTAAACACCACTCTATCACTCGAAACATGTTCATCGCCCCTCAGTACCTCTTCACCGCCCCCGTTGAGAACCACTGGTTTAGTATTCTATCTAGCATAAATATTGTTTCTATTATATATGGCAGGTAATGTGTACATTGAGCAGACATTCTGATTATAGTGTTGAGTTGAGAATAAATACTAAATTTTTTTTTATCATTTACTCGTATTATAATGATTTTAGAAACCACAACAATAAAGTGTAAATTTTAACCAACCCAAAACATATTTTGTGTTAATTGTAAATGAGATATAAAAATAATAATATTTATTGAACATACCAATAGAGAACTCGGTGTACTGTTTCCTGAAAATTTGCTAAATATGACATCTTTCAAATCTTCCATTAAATCCATGTTAAGTTCTGGTGGTGGGGAACTTTGAGAGTCACATAATAAACTAGTAAAATTATAAAATCATTCAAAATATTTTGATACACATCTTATGCTATAAATCAGGGATGGGAAACTCGAAGTTAGGCAATTTTTAGAACTTTAAAATCTCATCAGCCAGAAAAAGGAAAAATAAATCATTTCTTCAATAAGACGATTCTGAGAGGACCAATTTAATAAAATAAGACGATTTTACTTCAAAATTATAAAGTTTGTTATGACAATTAAAATAATTTATATTTTTCTTTTAGATTCTGAATGAAGTGAAGAAGCTAGTGTTTTTACAATGATGTTTATTTTTTTTTTTAATTTTTTTTTTTTCTGTGTACAACTTTTCATATAGAAATAATTGTCCAAAAGTTTTGATCAATAACTTTTTGAAACCGGATTTGCCTCTAGATTGTACTATAGAGAGGTCATTTTTTGAATTTCTCAATTATTTAATTTCTTTTATGGAAAAAATTACCCAAAATTTGACAAAAACGACTCGGAAACCATCATTTTTTGATTCAAATTTTATGAAAATTTAAACATAGATAGAAAATCCTATAAAAAAGATTTTGGCGCAAGGAAATTTTGAAAATGTGAAAAAAAATTTTGGACATTTTTTGAAATTTTTTTTTTTTATTATTAACTTCCTTTGTTTAGAATCGTTTTACTGAAAGGATTTATCGTTTCTTTAAAATTTAATACGCCCGTCAAGAGAATACCACCCGTCATGCAAAGTACACCCATTGTGCGAAATATGTTCGGCTTTTTTTGTTATAAAATGCACATAAACACAATATTATGTAAATAGTTCCAAACAAAAATATTTAGTGTGAAAACTAATAGCGGGAAATAAATATTTCTCAATACGAGATAGAAACTAATATCTAAAATGTACGAAAAACATAATAAAATAAAATACACATAAACAATTGTATGAAGTAATTGGAAAATTTAGCATGGGCCAGATAAAAAAGTGATGCCGCCAGTTGCCCATCCCTATCATAAATCATTAAAAAATGAACTCACCTCTGTGTAGTACTTAACCTTTGAACACCATTAGGAGTTTCTTTACGATAACTGGCAGCTGCAGTTGGAAAACCAGATGTATTTGACCTTAATGGTCTTCTCTGCATACATGGGGAGCTTGGTGCAGAATTAGGTAAAGGAATTTTGGTACGAGGATTTTTATTATTGATGTTTAACTTTGTTCGTAGACCTTTGTAAGCCAACCGAACGTCTTTTCCTTGTTCTTTAACCTGAATAAAAAAAAAAAAATTATAAAACTTTCATTTTCTTATCACATAAGTTTACCTTACCGTTTTTAGAGCATTCTTTACAGTAGGATTAGCCTGAAAATGCAAGTAATAAAAACAAAATATTAATTAACTTTAACGTTTATATCAGAAAATAATTGAATTTATTATACAATTTAATTACGTTTAAAATGGATAACATGAAGAAATCATTTACAAATATAAGTATTTCATATAAAATAGTAAGCATACGTTGAATTATTGCACATAAATAATTCTTATATAATTCTTATATAAATAATTTTAAACTATTGATTTTACTTGTTTTTGTTAAAAATTATTTTGAAAAAAATAAGACATAATTTAATCACACAATTAATATTATAAACTTACCACATTTTTAACAGTTTTAAATGCATCAGATACAGTGGACGTACATTCTCTAAATTGCTGCTTAAACCTATTACTAGACTTCTCAGGATAATTGTGCATTTCCTTTTCGAATTCGTCGGAACAACCAAGTCCAGAATTTAGCATTTCAAGTCGTTTATCAATGAACTAATAAATAAAAAATATATTTTAAAATTTTAACACTTATAATAATTATTTGCATTGTATAAACTAATCAACACTATTAAGTTAGGCTAAAGTCATGAATATCTTTTCTTTTATTTTATAACACGCCCAGAACTCCACTCAGAATCTTTTATTTGAAGAAATTATTTATTGTTTCTTAGAAATTTAAAATACCCACCAAATCCCACTCAAGGAGTGAAGAATACCCATGGTGGGAAGTATGTCTGGCTTTTTTTATATAATAATGAACCCAGATATTATTATACCTGTTGAAAAATTTGTACTTCCAACATTTTCCTTAAAAATGGCTGCATGCTAGTAGATCTTGACTCAATAAAAGCGTCTTTGTTAAATGTTATAGGTTCTTCAGGACGACGTTTTAATCCATCTCTGTAACCACCAATCAACTGAACTAATGCACGCAAAAATGCTCTAGAAACACCATCACCTAAGAGCGTACTCTTATTACGTAGTTGTCGTTTTAGAGATGACACCTATTAAAAATATAAAAACATTCTATAAATAAATTATACTTTACATTAATAACTATGGATTAATGATATACATATTTATCATTTCCTATGATTTGCTTTTACCTATACTTAAATCAGATCTCCCATACTTATTTTTTTTTTAATGATTTCAATGAAAACATAAGTTATAGCCTACACATTTATTATGCTGTTCAACAGCAAATAATGAACCTACTACATGACTCTATAAAAAAGGTCACTGAGTACATAATATTTACAAGCATATTTGAGTGTAACCAACTAACATTTAATTGTTAATACATATAAGAATGGGTACAAGGCAATAATTTGAAAAAAAATGTATGTGTGTCAAAAAATTATAACATACTCATAATACAATTGTTGAATTTAATTTGAAAAATATGATAATACTTATAATTCATTGAAAATAATTGTCAAATAAATAGTATGATATATTTTGAATAAAAATATTTATCCTTAGATCATACAATATGTAATATGTTTACTGACTACTTCTGTAGGAAGATTTTCCAAATCATCAAATGGAGTTTCTATAGAATTGTTATCTGCATCCAATATAACAACTTCTCCTAGGTCATTGCGCTGTAAATTCTAAAAATCAAAAATTAAAATATCATTAAGAATATCAAAAATATGGAGTTGTTAAATTACTTGGAACAATGTATAAGGTAAACCAATCAGGTAAGGCATTGGTGCTAATAAAAAATCAGTATGTGTTTCAGGTAATACTGGAATAAATATATGCTCCCAATTCATTGGATACAAAAGGGCATTAGCAGATTGAACACAGGCACTCAATCTGTATAATTTTTTCGAAGTAAATATAATACGACGTTCAAATAACATGGACGCAAAGATTACAATCATATTTTGACTATCAACTGCATTGTAGTATTCAGTTAAATTCCTCTAAAAAAATCAAAAATATCAATCAATCACTTAAGGTTTAAAAACATTTTGAATCACAGATTATTTAAAGTAAACTATTGTATAATGTTTAAAATAAAAGTTGTATATAAATATGACCTAAGATAATCACTTATAGATCTGAACAAATATTTATTGGGACAACTGAGGATATTCTGTTTTTCAGAAGTAGAGATATAAACAATTAAAAATGTTATGATTTCATAATGTTATATTATAGGTACATACTAACTAATAAAAATTAATTAATTATGGCTAAATTGAAGTCTTATGTCATATTTTATTTATTTGAGTGTAAAAATATGCTTAATCAAGATTTGCCTAACATAATATAGGAATTTCGTTATATTATTAGTAAAATTAATAGTATTTTTATTTTATATACAATTTTAAATTATATTTTTAGAATATTATTTAATTAACTTGGAGTGAAAAAAATTGAACCAAACTATTCAGATATTAATGAAGTTTGAAACTCTTGAATATATTTATAATTTTAAATATAATATGTAAACATGAATCATCAGAGATATTGCAAAACAATATAATTAGTCCTCATATTATTACGTAATGTAACTTAATATAATACAAATTCATGGATCAGCATATTATGTTTACCAATTCTCTAATTAGTATATTAAAAATATAATAATGCTTTTAAGTTTTAAATACAAAATAACAATAATTCAAACAAGAATCTAACTACTCACGTTTTCTGGAATGCTTGGTAACTGGAATGGGTTTGGGGACTGACAAACAAATAACTAAAATGTAAATAAAACAATTAAAATTCAGCAAAAAAATTTCTAATAAAAATGATTTAAATAAATTTTCTAAGTACCTCTTCTCCATTATCATTATGAAATTTTAAATCACACCCTTTGATTGGTAGTTTACTATTATATACAGACTCCAAAAATGGCAATAAATCAATAGATTTATTACTGTATTTAGTGAGATTTGATATACAATTTAATAATCTAAAATAAAAATGAGTACATTATGAGTTAATGAATTGTTATCAAAATAAATTACAACCAACATAAATATGATATTTACTTATAAAAAGACTCGTGCCAAGGAAGATAACTAAGAATAACTAATGCTGTCTCAGATTTAGGATCATGTCTACAGAATCCAAACGTCCATTGTGATTCAATATTGGTCAATATAAATGAAAAGTGCTGAACTGTGGTTCTAGATATATAAATAATTAATAGGTACATTATGAATCTCATTACATTCAATTAAAAAATGTGAACTTACTTGTCAAATTCACATGGATATGCAAAATTAGGCACGATTCTTAGCATTTCATCTTGTTTATAGTGTTCTGGAAATTTTTGGAGAATCCATGGCGAGGCATTATCTTTAGTAGGTCCCACTACTTCACAAAAACACTCAAATAATCGAGTCACATCTTTCCTGAAATAAAACATTTTAAATTAATATACACATCAATGAATAATAAAATAACTAAAAATGACTAATTATTAAACTTTTTAGATCAACTACCTATATGAATATTATTAATAATATTTGAGCTTTCCAATTCAAAACTATTTGTATCGTCTTTACCTAATTTATACATATTTTTACTAATCCAGATTTTACTATTTTAGTATTTACAATTAACTATTAAGTGTTAATTTACTCAAATAGGACCACTTAGGCGAATGGAACTCACACTCAAAATATTTGGTAGATTAGGAAATCCAAAAAATGCAGAAGAAAAAAACCGCAATGTATATTTTTATCACCTGGAGTTGTATTAATTTAGAGTCAAAGTATATAAGAAAATAAATACATAATAATATTAAAAACAGTAAAAATAAATAGCCACTTCAAAGAATAAATTTAATATTTTTAAGTACATTGATTTATAATTATTTTTCTGCTTAATATCATAAACAAGTGTTTAATCTTTAGTATTATTTTATTCATCCATCATTTAAAAAATTACCAATAATTTAAATAAAGGCAATTAAAATGTAAAGAAAACAATAGTCTCAGTATAGGTAACCTAGAATATTAGTAATCAAATATTATAAGGTAGGTATAGTAAAACACTTGATTTAATAGTACTATACATAATTATTTGTCAATAATATAATAAGCAACAGAAATCATTCATTAGTTGTATATCACTACCATAGCAATTAATCAAATAAAATTTAACTACTCACCTTATCCGTGACCCCATTCCATCAAAGCTGATTGGATTTGACAAACATAATAAATTTACAAATTTTATAGATATCTGCACACAAAATTCACATTCAAGAAGACATCAGTTGCTACTCGCCTTTGATGATCAAGTCAAAAATATGGTTTTTTTTTTTTTTTTTACTTTGCTGGTTTACTTTTAATTTTGTCTTAATAATGACACGAAAGTTTCATTTTAAACAAAAGATAACACATCACTCATATCTCATGAGTCTCCATCCTGATGACAAACCCCAGTACAACATATTTTATTTATGCAAGAAATAGATAACAAAACCAGATGACAGAATTTACTTTGAAATATGATATAATATCACAGAACAAGACTGCGTATCACTATTATTGTCCCTAAGCAGATTACAGACTTTCAGACCGAGCCCGACTTCTCTGAATAGCCCGTGGTTGAATCACAGAGAAATAGTTTCTCTATGAGTTGAGTAGACGTCATGAAAATTAATATTGAATCCATGAACATTAGAATGTTTATGATCGATAGTAATATTCGTGATTGAAGCCACAATATTTACCATTTTAAATAGGTCCGATGATAAGAGAGAGGTCTGTAGGTGATAAATTATGAATGTGATATTGATAATATGAATATTATGGACACCTCAACATTACATTGTTTTGGTACAACATTCATGACGCACTAAAAGTTTTGTATATATACACAAATGATAAGTACAGATCACGATATAGATAATGTTATTAATAAAATTAGATCGTGGTACAGTCGTACAGACAAGTTATAAATGAAAATTACTAAATTTTGAATTGTACAAAATTTTTTGACCGAATTCGTAGAACATTCATTAATCAACTTGAATGACGAAGAAGAACGCACAAATAATTTGACTAAAGGATGAAATCATAGGTCGAGTAAATTATAAGGACAAATTCATCAAACAATTTGGAATCTTTTAAGATAAAATATTAGAAGGGGCAGTTGTTGAAACTAAGCTAGTCCGAATTTAACAAAAACGACAAAAATTTATATAATATGTACAAAAAAACACAAATTCAGTTTAAAAAATTATGCCAAGATTATGATAATGATACATGCAAGAGCGGATGCAGATGCGATGAACTGGAGTAGCAATTTTAAATAAATAAGCAAAAAAAAAAATTCATGTAAAATAGATTTTGGGTGTTAGTGTACATATCATTCAGATCTAAACTCTTTCAACATATGTGGTAAAAAATAAAAACTAACTAGTGATTGTTATGAGGAAAAAAAACGCAGGGTCATATTTTTATTTTTTCTTACAGTCAGAAAATCTATTTTTTGTGAACGGGAGGGAGATGTCCTCTATTTCCAACCCTTTGATCCGTAAAAAGGCGATATTGAGAACTTTTTTAATGTCGTTTTGTATATAGTTATGTATCGATAACTTAATTTGACACGCCAAATTTTTATTTATTATTTATTCACCTAAAAATTATTAATAGCGTATTAATATGCTTCAGCCTAATTTACTTATCAAGATTTATGACTAGATTTTTTTATTATTATTTAAAAATATATTTACAAACTGCACTTGAAAAAAAGCACAATGAGTAAATTGTATACAATATACCTACAATAATATAATAAATTACATGAATACTTAAAGGAGGAAGCAACTAGTGGCTATATAGGGAGGGTGCCCCTGCATCATGGCCCATAGTGAAATTTTCAGTTTTTATTTCATTATTTTTTTCCATATTAGATCGTTTCTTGGCTAATTTCTTTTAAGTCTTTGAACTGAATTTCCTGGAATAGTTAGAGAGAACATTTTGGAGATCAGGGAATTTTTATGGTTTTTCTATAAATATGTAATATTGACTGGCTGGGATTTTTAATAAAAGTATAAGATCGATATGTAGATCAAGATTTCAGGCATACCACGGGCATCCAGTAATTATAAAGTCGTAAAATAAATGACCGAAAAACTTCAACTGCTTCAAGTAGGTGAATAATGGCTTGACCAATGGTCGAAGTGGGGTGAGATACGGGAAGTGCCATCCCTCTATTTCTTTTCGTCATTATTTTCCATCCATCCCCTATTTTGTGAAAAATTATTCATCCCTCTTGGATTTTGAAAAATTAATCGATATTTGCTGTAAAAACAGTGACGTCAAATTTTTGTTTGAAAAATATCTTTGAATAATTTGTGATTTCTTCGTAAGAAATAAAATATTGTATCGGAATAATTAAATTAAAAAATTATCTATAAAGCATTTTTGATGAAAATGGAGGGAAGACAGTCGAAGAGGGTTTCAGTAATATTAAGATTGTAAATCAATTCGATTATATCAAAAGAACCCAGAGCTGTGAATACTTTGGTCATCATTGCCAAAATATGAGAGACTTAAACATAGTTCACGACACACTAAATACTTACGATTTAATTTCTATGTCTTATGGTTAAAGTACACCGGTCTACCTTATAAGATATAACTTATAGTCAATTCAAAGCCAATTTTTTTTTATTTTTCTCATTCATTTTAATAATTGATAATAACTCTGTTCACAATTAAAATTTTGTGGAAATTGCATTAACTTTTTTGTTTTTTTAGTTAAGTTAGCATATACTAAAAGATTTACAAATTTTTGTCAGTCAACTTGTGTTGAACATCATATTTTTACAACGATTTAAAAATGATACTTTCTATTAAAAGTTACTACCCGCCCTATATTTGTCATCGTTTGCTATTTTCTTTTCGGAGGTTATCAGATTAGAATTATGTAGAAATTGAGTATTTTTAACAGGTACCAATAATATTATATTAACAGTCTAGGCACATGCCTAGACTATCCAAAAATTAACAAAAAACGGTAAAAAATGACATAACCCGAATTTTCATAAATTCGATTTTATTTTTTTTTAACATAACCATTGATTAAATATTTAATCAATGACATAACTTCAAAAATAATGTAGGTAGAAAATTGAAAATTTTACCAACTACTAAAAATAGTCACGCGAGCAACTCATAAAATTTTTAAAAACATTTGACCAATTTTGAGGTAAATACGGAACTTTTAATTCATAAAATTTTAATGTATGGAAATTAAAACCTGAAAATTTAATGCAAAAATTGGTGAATTTTCAACGGTATTGAAAAATCCCAGAAATCGTAAATCAAGATTTTGTTTTATAACTTAAAATAGTTGATATTTTGACAGAATTCATTAGTTTTACTTTAAATTACAACACATATGAAAAAAAAAATTGGAATGACCGATCTTTAAGAAACTTGGCACTTAATTTTTTTTACGGACAAATAATTGAGAATTTTATAAGGTTTTGATTGAAGAAAAATCAGAAAAAGTACTGACAAATATTCTGGAAATACCGAAATAATTCATGAAATCAATTTTAGTTATTTAGTAAATAACTTCCAAAATAATAGAGATAGAGACTCACGCACGCGGCGCCACACATACACACGTACATATTACTGAGTACTCAACATTTATTAAATGATATTTTTTAATGTCCAGCTTTCTTGTCTATACTTTTCTTTACTTTACTTTACTTTACTTTTTTTTATTAAATATGTAAAGGAAAAAAAATTAAATAAGAAAAAAAAATTTAGAAAAATGCCAAAAAATTTTTTTTCACATTTTCACAATGTTTCTCACGTTATTGTCTATCTATGTTTAAATTTTTATAAAGTTTGGAACAAAAAATTATGATTTCCGAGTCTTTTTCGTTAATGTTTGGATAGTTTTTTCCAAAAAAAAAGAAATGAAGAATTGATAAATTCAAAAAATGACCTCTCTAAAGTACCAACTAGAGGCAAATCCCGTTTCAAAAAGTTACTCATCGAAACTTTTGGACAAGTAGATCTATACAAAAAAGTGTTCACAGAAAAAAAAGAAGAAAAAAAATAAACATCTTTGTAAAAACACTATTTCTTCACTTCATTCAGAATCTAAAATGTGTACAAATTCTGTAGACTGTTTGTATTTTTAAAATTTTAGAGAAAATTGTTCAGTTTTGAGGACTTTTTAAACTACAATTTTTTATTTTCAGCGTTTAAAGTAAACTACTGCATAGATACTCTGACTACGCAAAGGTCTATGTGTCATTTTAGTCGTTTATTAAACATAATATTGAATTTGTTGTTATATGATTCAAACTTTGTTTTAGGAAAGTTACAACTAAAAGAATACACTTTTCTACCAAATTCACAGCCCTACTTATAATGCACTAATGCAGAACGAATAATGTATAATGCACAGTTACAGTTAATAAGGATAGAAAAACGAGACTGATCGACAAATAAGTTCCGCCAACACAATCCATTGTAAACGGGTTCCCTGGACGTAAAAATTTAGGAACTGCTGGTCTATGATTCCAAATGACATAATTTCTTATCATTAAGCACAACTTAACAACTTCAGTTTAGTTTATAAACAAAGAGTTCTATGTTTGGAAATGTATTGTGTTTATTTTTATCTGTCATCCTATGTAAAAATGTAGTGTTTTCTGTTTGATAGATCATTCTGTGGAGTGAAGTCGTGGATTCTGTAAATGTTGTCAACTGTACATTCTCGCTGTAAAAATCATAATATTTGTATTGTGTTTTGGTATGTAATTTTAATGTATCCTAATAGTGATGATAAATTGATAACCACTGCTCTGTGTCACTGACCACTGTGTATCACAGTTCTAGATATCAGATATAACCGTGCTGAGTATACTATTATTAAGTGATGGGTTTTTAAGTGGTTGACACAATTATGTAGCAAAGTGATCCAGTGAGTTAATCGAAAGTTCGAAATTTAGATGTGGCCACATTGTTGATAACGCAGAACCGTCTGTTATAACGTGTTAACATGTTAAGTTAATGCTGTAATAAGTTGCTCTGCAGCTAAGTTCTTTATTATTCGAAATTTGTTAACAAAGGAAGAATTACCAATAGTTAATATTTTCTCATTTTGATCTATTCATGGGTAGAATTATGTAAGCCCGTGATTTAATGTTTATTTGTTCGGCCTGTTGTGAATATTTGATATATATATTTGAAAAAGCTTTGTTTTCTTATAGCTTAGGTCATGTCCTCGTCTAAAGACGGCCGTCACAACTACGATCGAGATACAAGTAGTGACACAGAAGATTATCACGATACTGAGGATCACAGACGAAGAGTGTTCAAAACACGACTTAGGTAAATTTCAGTTTTCATTTTCATATTACAACAAAGATTCCAGCCATGTGTATTGAATAATTAAACAATAAACTATTAATTAGGTTATTAAAAACCTATTATTTTGTCATTATTCAACAATTTTCTATAAAAATTCAATAAAAATATATTATTGTAATATTAAATTCATTATTTAAGTGTAACCTAACGGACAACAATTATTATTGTATATTAATTGAAACTCCATTCAGAAGTTTTATTGAAGAAATTACTTATTGTTGCTTTAAAATAGAATACACCCACCAAGAGTATCCTGCCGGCAGGAAGAACACCCCAAGGTGCAAAGTACATTTTTTTTGTTTTTATATCGTTAATGTATTTATGATTTCTTTATATAAACTGAAGATGATTTAAACCAAAACTTGTAGTTACCTATAATTTTTATAATACTGTGGTCTTTATGATTTTTATTTATATTTATACACAGTACCTCTTAGTAATAAATTATCTTTAAAAATAATTTATGAGTGAAGTATTAGGTTAAATAGTGATACAATAAAAACAAGAAGTAAAACTATAATGTATCATCACAATATAATTTATGTTAAATGTGAAGTTGCCTACAAACTAGTAATTAATAACATTTTGGTTGCAGTTATGGAAGTTCCCTAAAACCTAAATCGTGTTTAGTACAGAGGCATTCAACTGGTAATCAGTTACCTCTGACACCAATCAATAAACAGCAAACAACTTCACTGAGAAATAGGTAATTGTATCTACTATATAACATTTTATTTACAATGAAGGAGGTACATTTAATATGTACAATAATTTTTAATTTTATAATACAAATTACAATGTATCATACCAAAATTATTTCTCATTTAGTGAATATTTTGTAATAAAAACTAACTTTTCTTCTAATAGGTAAATTAGGTTAAGTACATACCAACATATATGTTCAAATTTAAATATATTTGCTTCCAATTTATAAATCAATTATTATATGTGTATTACAAATATAACAAATAATTATTAGACATACATATACATTTAATTGAAAAAAATTATTATTAAATAATTGACTAGACTTTTTGACTAATCTCTCCTATACAAATGTCAACTTATACATACATTTTTATAAAAATTAGTTTAGTTTTTTTCCAGGTATAGGTAGTTTCTTAAAATTTTAAACATCAAAATACCACAAAATGAATGATTATAATATAATAAAATCAACATAGTTTATTCTACTTCCCATGCTTATATTCCTTACTGCTTGGAAATTGCATGAATAATTTAACTTAGAATTTTACGTTCTCTGAAAAACTAGTAATGAGTAATAGTTAAAGTAAATAAGTACAATATATATTGTCATATTGATTGATATTCTCAAATTAAATTAAATGCTTTAGTATATAATTCTAAACTAGTATATTGAGTCAACTCAATTCTCAAATTTTATTATAATAAAGGATTATATAATGGAAGAAATTAATTTTTAAGCTTAAAATCTGAAATTGGTATATACCATTAAAAATACTAGTATCAAACCACTGTAATTAAATCTTAAACAACAAAACAATTTTTTAAAAATTTTCATTGAAACATGCATGATATACAGAACTGTGTGAAATGTGCATACATTTTAATTGCATTTTAAAATGTTTGAATTGACTTTATTTTTTATTTTTTTTCAATGTTTTATTGAAGACTTTTTACCTAAAAAATGCACAACATTTAGGAATTTCCGATTTTCCTTCCCTCAGTGTCATCAAGTCATTGTTTTTTTTTTTTTTTATATATATAATCTATAATTATCATAATTTTATTGGGTATTTGTTTAATTATTTTATCAACTTCTAATTATATAATGTCTCTTACAGCATTCTGTCTCTCATGATTCTATTGATGTCAATTCAATATAATATATTATATTAATTATTTTAAGTAAATTTTCATAATATTATAATATATTAATATAGTAACTCCATCAGCAGTTTCACATGCAGACATTAATAGATAAACAACATAAGAAAATATGCATTGAAAGTGATACCCAAATATTTATACCAATTTAAATTTTTTTTTTTTAATAGAAAAACTATGCCCAGATTTTCTTGCTCAATGAATTCAATGAAAAGTCTGATGAATCAAAACGCAACTACTTCAGGTTCGTCCTACCCAAGCACTTCGGGTTCGAGTCATTTAACTAATTCTAGAAACAACATTGCAAACAAGGAGGAGAGAGTAACTCTTATTGTAGACAATACCCGTTTTATTGTGGATCCAGCTATATTTATTGCCCATTCAAATACTATGCTTGGAAGGTAATAAATATATATTTAATCAATACTAAACTAAGAATAATTTATTAATTAATGCAATTTAACAGAATGTTTAGTTCTAACGAGTATACAAATAAGAATGAACGCGGAGAATATTTGGTAGCAGAAGGTGTCTCGGCCAATGTTTTCAGATGTATTTTGGAATATTATAAGGGTAATGTGATGCGTTGCCCATCTTCAATTTCAGTGCAAGAACTAAGAGAAGCTTGTGATTATTTGTTAGTACCATTTGATGCCAAGACAGTCAAATGCCAGAATTTACGTTAGTAAATGCATTTAAATCGAGTTTTATAAGCTTTTAATAACTTCATTTTAATATTTTTAGGAGGTTTATTACATGAACTATCAAACGAAGGAGCTCGTTGTCAGTTTGAAGTCTTTTTAGAAGATTTAATATTACCTTTAATGGTGATTTCTGCTCAACGAGGTGATCGTGAATGTCATGTAGTTGTTTTGTTAGATGACGATTCAGTAGATTGGGATGAAGAATATCCTCCACAAATGGGAGAAGAATATTCACAAAGTAATTAATGTACTAATTAATAGTTTAAAATCCAAGATTTTTAATGTGAACTAGTCGTGATTTAATTATCATTTACCATTTTAGATTTAAGTATTTTAAAATAATTTTAATATATAGGGCGTCAGTACAATTTGACAAATGCAATAGCTTTTATTCTATAAATAATTTTTTTTCTTTGTTTAGGACCCAAATTTTCACATTAATTTTATCCTACAGTTTTAGAAATAATTCAAAATAACCATTTTGTGAAACTTTTTTTTAGAAAAATATTGATGTTAGCTTTGCTATAGCCATCATCTATTTACTTCCCAGGTACCCGAATTGTTGTACTTATTCTATATATGTTGTTATGTCGAGCTGGGTAGGATTTATTTTGCTGCATTTCATTATTATTATTATTATTATTTTATTTAAACACATTCTATATTTATTCCGTTGAATTTTATTTACATTAGTTAGAATGTTTTGCAGGTCTTCCTTAGTTTCTGCACAAAACACTATGTCATCGGCAAATCTGAGTGCATTTATGGTTTCTCCGCCTATTCTAACTCTTTGCGTTACTTTCATTCTTAATTCTTTTATCATTTTTTTTTATGTATAAATTAAGCATAATAACTAAATTTTCCATGTTTTAAGTTAAAATTGACATTAATGACAACAAATTATGTAGATAATAATTATTCCGAGTAAATTAAAATATTTTATAACAATTAACAACTGTACAAATAAAATATCACTAGTAATTTAATATCATAGAGTACATAATCAATATTTTTTTCTTTTTAGCTGTGAACAGTACTGCCTTATACAGATTCTTTAAGTATATCGAGAACAGGGATGTAGCCAAACAAGTAATGAAAGAACGTGGTCTTAAAAAGATTCGTTTAGGTATTGAAGGATATCCAACTTATAAAGAAAAAATTAAAAAAAGAGCTGGAGGTCGTGCAGATGTCATATATAATTACGTTCAAAGACCATTTATACATATGTCGTGGGAAAAAGAAGAAGCCAAAAGTCGCCATGTAGATTTCCAAGTAAGCTATATATAATCTTTCGTTTATATTATTTAAACTTAAGAAAATGCTGTGCTTACAAATAACTATCGGTCTATCCAATATGACTATCAAGAATAAACCTATATTTATATGTATATTAATCATTCTTATAATATGTACAGATACATATTATACTCAATCAAAATATGAATTATCTTTTAAATTTTAAATATTTAGGCACATAATGTAAATTTGTATTGTCTAGTGCTTAAAGTCCAAGTCTGTGACTAATTTAGCAGAAGCGACTGCTGATCCAGTTTTGGAATTGGATGCTGGAGGTAATCCTATGGGCGCTGTAGCTATGGATCCAGACATCCTAGTGGTTTATGACGGGTTTGATCAAGATGATGGAGTAGTAGACTCGCCTCCACCTCCTGCAGCCTCAGAAGCTGAACAGAATGAAGAGTCTCAATCAAATGAATTATAATATATAATGATTTTTCATGTTATTGAATGATCCTAGCGGTGATCTTTTTATTTATTTATATATTTTTTTTAACAAACATTGTACAATTATTTATTTATAAATGTGTCTTTTTCTAATATCTAATATCATATACAATAATAATAAATTTATTATCATTTTTATTCTAATAAATAAAGGTTATTAAATATAATTTCAACAATATTCTTATTCATAATTATTCAAGTACTTAAATGGTTGGTTTTATTATTTCTTGGAATATATTTATTATTTAAAATTTACGGAAAAAAAAACTTGACTAAGTTGTCTGTTGAAGCAACTTATTAAAAGCATTGTAAGATGACTCAAGATCGAATATCAACTGCCTCACTTGAGTTTCATTGAGTTCGTCTGATGCATTCATGGATGACAATGAATTTAGCCAATCTGATACTTTTTGTTTGCCTTCAAAGTCAACTGGCAACATGGTAAGCCTGTTCATAGTATCCATCAGATCACGGAGATCTGGTTGAAGTTCGTCCATTGCTTTAATATCCAACCTAAAAGTATAAATATAAAAAAAAAATAAAAATAAACTTTTCTATATTTTTAATTTTATATTACTCTTTAAGATAAATAAAATTGGCAATGAACATAAAAGCCGGAAAAAAAGGAAAACATTTTGTACATGCATATTTTTATACTTTAGTTTTCACATTATATTTTACAATTCAAAAACATATTCTGTCTTTTTAAAGCAAATTTAATTGATTTATATGTTTGTACCTATTTTAGTAAATCATTAATGATACGTTTTGAAGGAAAACTAAATTAGATTAGGTATTACCAATAGGATCACAATCTGAACTTCATGTATCAAATAATATGACAAATAGTATAACTATGTAATATAAATTATTCTCATTAACTATCTCAACATACTTGGCGATTACCAATTAAAACATTAAATATTAATACAAGATAATTTAAAGTTTGGAAAAACTATTCAAAATAAGACAAAAAATATTTGGAAACCATATTTTTTTGATCCAAACTTATTGAAAATTTAAATATAGATAGACAATAATATGAGAAACATTTTGGCTCAAGAAAATTTTGAAAATGTGTAAAAAAAATTTTGGACATTTTTCTAACACATTTTTTTCTCATTAAATTTGATTTATTAGATAAAAAAAAAAGTAAGTACAGTATAGACAAGAAAGCCGGACATACTTTGTACTACGGATATTCTTCACTCTTTGGGTCAGATACTACTGGTGAGCGTGTTAAAAATAATGACTATTACTGCTCTTTATATAATTAACTTCCTTCGTTCAGAATCGTCTTATTGAAGAAATAATTTATCCGATTTATCGTTTCTTTAAAATTCTACACACCCTCCAAGGACCTTCAACCTAACCTGAGGAGTGAAAAATATCTGTGGTGTGAAGTATGGCAGGCTTTCTTGTCTATACTTTACTTTTTTTGAATAATTTAATTTAATTCACGTAGATAAGCCACTATTTGTAATAGATTGTAATATTTTTATCTTTGTAAACTGAAAAGAAACAATGTTAACACTTTAATAGCAAATACAATCTCCTAAACATTTAGTTGTAACAATGTAGAGTGACAGTCAATAAAATAAAATACGAAAAAGAATCATTACTTAATCTACCAACTGGATAATGCAGACTTAATTTTTACAGATAAAATAGTTAGGACCAAATTAATTAGCCTACTCCAACTCATTTTTCACTCCTTAATCAGTTCATGTTGTTGTACAATAAAATCAGAATATTATTATTCAATTGAAAGTTCCTCTGATCCACAATCTTAACAAAATTAATACCTAATAATTAATTAATTTAAGAATAAATAATTTAATCAACTCATTCTGCTGGTGACAATATATTGCACTCATATCTTGTACTCTTGTTGTTACTATCTAAATGACCATTGAACAAAAGTAAAATTACATCGGATTTCAAATAAATTGAACATTATACACTAGTCTATTTAATATGTGTACCTATACATATGTGTCTTGATGAATGAGCAGACAATTCCTACAAAAAACAGCAACTGGATGCACAACAGTTGTAGACATACATTTACATATTTTTATACTCAAATATATCACGATACTAACCTCAATTTGTCCATAATTGTTATGAATAAAGACACAATATCTGCAATACATTTGCTAGTATTGCCTTTATCGTCTTTAATAGTTATCGGACGGTCTTCTTTAATACGCTCTAACGCTGCTGGACAGTACAACTTGTATTTTTTAACAAAAGACTCGACTGTAGGAAAATCATCACCCTGGATCTGTTTGAAAGAAGCCTTGCACTGGACAAGCAGCTTCGAACAAGCGGCCGTGTATTCCTTGGACGTCACGCAATCTCGTATGTGAGCTTTTTCCAAGTGCTGCAGTGTGTTGACAAGTGCATAGAAGTCGGCCATGTTATCATACTTTTCACGTTCACGTGCATTGCGAAACAATCGTACTTCTTCTAGTAGCTCCGGCCTCATAGCATCTTGCGAGTCCAACATTTTTACTCTCCAAATGTAAGATAACAATTATTGTTCATAAAATCTTTACCTTATTGATGATTATCGTTTATATTAAAATGTTTACAGTATTTGATAACATCTAATACTTACATTTTCTATCATGGATACTACTACCACGTAATAAAGAGACCATAGATAAGTGTATACTATACCAGAGGTTCCCAAACTGTGGGTCGCTAATATATTTTTTGCTGGTCGCGATAATTTTTTATACGTACAAATATTTTTTATGAATTGAAATTCATTCTCTGTAAAACAAGTAATATGTTGTAACGATTAACAATTAAAATCGATTTCTTTTTTTTTGTATAATATGAATTTATAAAAGTACAAGTACCTAAAAAATATTAGATAATTTTTATGTGTATTCATTGAAACTATTTTTAAGAAAATTTAAACAAGGGTATAGAAATACGTAGGATTTTTTTTTTTTTTGGTAAGAAAAAAAAATTTCCAGAATCAAAAGTTAATATTTTTATTTGAAAAAATTTACAAAAATATAAATCTCTAAAGTCGTTAAATTTTGTATTACGATATTGTTGATAATAGGAGAAAATTTCAAGTTCCTGGTACTACCAGTTTTGGAGTAAATGCTATTGCATTTACTGAAAACTTTTACATCACTGAAAACTATTGCATTAAACTCATTATTGGCATATTTTATTCACATTTGAGACTTTGAGAGATTTATTAGAAAAAAAAAAAAATTGAATTTCGAAAAATGACGTCAAATGAAGCCAATTTCTAATCTAATGTTGCTGAACGAAACTTTTAACTTTTAATAAACGATAAAGTATTTACTGAAGAACAAAACAAAAAAAAAAAAATTAAAAAGTAAATATCATAGAAAAATTTGGACCATTTAGAATTAATTCAGTATAATATAAAAAGTTATTTATTTCCGTTTCATATCTATTTGTGATGACCGATGAAAAGGAATGTTTTCATGCTTGTAATCATTAGCGCAATTAAGACAAAATATCTGGGGTGGGGCTAAAATGCTTATTAATTGATTTAGCCCCCGCAAAGTAAATTAACCTTAAGAAATTTTCAGAAAATCTGGAGGGGGGCTATGAGTGGTTTTGTGGAGGCTTAACCCTCTAAGCCCCCACTTATATATGCCTATGCTTGTAATCCTACAAAATTATCTGTATTTATAATTTAATGTTTTTAAAAAAATTTATAGAATGCATTTGCATACCCTTGCATCCCGCAAATAACACCCCTGCCCCTTCTCCAAAATTGTATCACTGTCCATTGAAGGTCTCTTGACCATCTATCGAACCCAAAATAAACAAAAATCAGCTGACTTAAAGTATTAGCAGGTGGACACAGGAAATCGAGAAGAAAAACTGAAGCCATGCAGTAATTAATAAATTCGTAAGCATGACGCGTCATGTGTGGTAAAACAAAACATACTTGTTAAATACAACACAATAATTATTGGATGTTTACTTAGTAACGGACCCAGAAGACAATCAAGAGGAGGTGGGTTCGTGAGATCAGATTTTTAATAAGTGAAATTACTTCTTTCATTTTATTCTGAACGAAGTGAAGAAGCTAGTGTTTTACTATGATGTTTATTTTTTTTTTTTTTAATTTTTTTTTCTGTGAACACTTTTTCGTATAGATATACTTGTCCAAATGTCTCGGTTAGTAACTTTTTGAAACCGGATTTGCTTCTAGTTAGTACAATACAGAGGTCATTTTTTGAATTTCTAAATAATTCTTCAATTTTTTTTTTTTTTATTTGAAAAAACTATCTAAAATTTGACAAAAAAAGTCTTGAAACCCATCATTTTTTGATTCAAACTTTATGAACATTTAAACATAGATGGACAATAAAATATAAAATTTTGGCGCAAGAAAATTTTGAAAATGTGAAAAAAATAATTTGAACATTTTTCTAACATAACATAACTATTTCGTAGATTCGTATTTGTAGATTTGATCAATCATCGAAATGACAAAGGATGTAAACTTAGATTATTTATTGTTACTTTTTATTCATTAGTTACTAGGTAGGTATTACATAAATATTGAATTCTATCTATTTCGACGATAAGAAAAGTTTAATCATTTTGTATGGTGCCCATATTAATGAATTCAACTGCACTTTTTTGATATTTCCTACTGCCCAATTTGGGTCTCCTACTGCCCGTTAGAATAAGGCCTGGTCTTATTATTGTCTACTATTGCTGATCGGCTCTTGTAAAACCATTATTGTGTATTTGTGTCCCGGCCTAAAACTTAGTTGTTCTGAATATTTCAGAGTATGTATTTATCAATAATCTCATGACTTCCTGATTATGCCCGAAGTCAATTCAGTAATCGCGATTACCGTAGTTTCAATATCATTTTTAACCAAATAAAATCAATTCCAAGCTTAAAAGTTTTATTTATTTATAATAAAGTAGCTTATACACTAAACGTTTTTAATGCTCGCGTCAGCGTTTTTCAAAACGCCGCGTTTTGTGATAAAAATTAAATACATACGAGTCTTGATGTATTCACACGGGAGAGAAAAGCGCGCGTTCGAAGGCTGCGAAGCGTGACGGTTTAATTTCGGACGTTCGGACGCATTTGAATTCTTAAATAAAAGCATGGGATTTTCACACCTGGTGTTTCACCTGCCGCGTTTTTCTACAAATGCACTTTTTTACGTTATTCACAATAATTTATAATTACAAAAGGTGCCTTTTGTACTCACGGCAAATATTCTAAAAAGTAAAATTAAATAAAAAATTGGTTATAACTTTCTAGTTTGAAAAGTTCGTCATCATTTTTCTCCTCGACATACCTTTCATATTTATTTTGATGTCCCTAAGAAAATACAAGGGATAAAAAATGTACAATAACTAAAAAAACCCCTCTCTCTGATCATATAAGTCACTATGCTGACTGTGCTGAGCGCTTCAGTCAAACGATGCAATTTTATTTAATCCAATGATCGATATACTTGCACGGAAGACGGAACCATCAATAGCAAAAGCAAATATTATCGAATAACAGTTAGTAGTTGCTATTGATATAAATTATAATCTATGCATTTACAATTTAACAATTTTCAAAGCTTTCGTTTTCGCTCATGTGTAACTGATAAAAAAAAATGTCAAATAGTAATTAAAACAGGTAAAATAATTTTTAATAAGTAAAAACTAATTCATGTCAGACGTTTGTAAAAAAAAAAAAAGACAATGCTCAATAGATTGACAACGTGGTAATAGAGTTACGATAAATTTGTTAATAATTATCAAATTACTATTCACATAATAATTTTAGTTTCACAGTTTGTTCACTTATTTATTTTTTTTTGAACGTATGTGTGCAATAAATAATATTAATATTACGAGTAAAAATCATCTCATACTCGATTATTAAGGGCTAACTAAGTATCACCTACAGTATTCTAGTATACACATTTGGTGTGAAATAAAAAAATTGTAACATTCGCATTTTGCTGGTATTTACGGAATGATTAATATCAAAAAAAAAAAAAATCATAATAATGTAATATTCACGTACGCAAAGTTATTTACAAAAAAAAATTCTATTCTCTAAACGATAATAATATGTCGATATCAGAATATAACAACCGGCAGCTGTTACAAAAAAAAAAAAAAAACATTAATGGTATAGTAAATTTTGTGTGGTTTTTATCGATTCGAGATTATCGGACACACACACACACACACACTCAATTTGCAACAATCATTTTTCTAGGCATTTCATTTTGACTGTTCATCACCATCGCCGCCGCCGCCGCCGCCACTACTACAACAGTAGCTTATCGATTACCCCTGGAGAGGAGTCAAGACCATAGAGTAGAGATAACACGACAAGACTTGTGTATATAATAGTGGCGGTAAAATAGTTTAACATGATTTGCACGTTATGACGACGAGTTTAGCGAAAACATAATAATTACAAAACTATCAATGGAGCAGTTAGTAGTAGTAATCGTAGTAGTAGTATCATACGTGAAATCGCACACTCGTTCAGTCAGTGGTGGTAAGCGAATCGTACCGCGGTTTATTTACGCTGGCGATTTGAACTGTGTAGTAAGAGGAATGTGGCGCCAACCGAGGAATACCTGCTGCTGCATTATTATATTGTGTTCTATTTGCGCGGTACCAACCGCGAGCCGGCGGTATTACCGGAAAAAATCCCATACCAAACCGTACGGAGTACGCTCACACTCCACTTGTAATTTAATTTGCAATCTCCGATTTACACTTGCGCGCACTACAACACACAGACTTATCTATTATTCAGATATTAATACGTTATTTTATTTAATTTTTTTTAGATTCTGAACGAAGTGGAGAAGCCTAGTGTTTTTACAATAATGTTTATTTTTTTTTTCCGGTGTACAACTTTTCGTATAGAAAAACTTGTCAATAAGTTTCGATCAGTAATTTTTTGAAACCGGATTTGCCTCTAGATTGTACTTCAGAGAGGTCATTTTTTGAATTTCTTAATTGTTCAATTTTTTTTTGGAAAAAACTACCCAAATTATGAATAAAAACGACTCGGAAACCATCATTTTTTGATCTAAACTGTATGAAAATTTAAATATAGATAGAAAATAATATAAGAAAGACTTTGGCGCAAGAAAATTTTGTAAGTGTGAAAAAAAATTTTGGACATTTTTCTAATATTTTTTTTTCTCATTTATTTTTTATATTATTGACTTCCTTTGTTCAGAATCGTTTTATTGAAAAAATGATTTATCGTTTAAAATTAAATACACCCGTCAAGAGAATCCCACTGTCGTGCGAAGTATGTCCGGCTTTTTTTTATATTTACTGGACTAGCCCTTTGGAAAATTATTAGATATAATATTATACAGTTAACAATTAATTAATTATAGTTACAAATTACAAGACTTATTACTATCACAAAATACATAAAAGTTGAAACATATACATAATAACAGGTATAAGTATTAACAGAGTTATAATAATAATAATAAAGCACTTAGCTAAGGGGTGGCCGGGCCACCCTTAGCAGTTTACTGGCCACCCCAACTATTTTGTTGGTATATACTTAAGTTAAATTAAACGTTCATTAAATATCAATTCGAACAAAAATCATTGTGAGGAATGATATGAACTTCAAATAATTCTGATTTTTTATGTTTTTAATTCGGTATAACATATAATCATTATTACAATTATTATTAGGTAAATTGTTACAGTAATATTTTGACACCTTTTTCTGTGCTCCATTCCTGTGATGAATGGAAATTACTGATGAGAGTGAGAATTACAATATAAAATTAAAAATTTAATACAGAACCCATATTATGTTAAATTGGAGTGAGTATAGAAATATTGCAATGAAATTATGAACGTATAAAACGTTTGGAATAAGACTGATTGTTGTTTTCATATTTTAAACATGGTAACAACGCGGTTATCTCGTGTTTTTTTTTTTTATCACGGTATAGAGTTAAGTTGCGTCAAAAATTTGCCACCCTAGTTTGATTTTGACCAAAGTTCGGGCCACTCTAGGTGTAATTTCCTAGCTACGTGCCTGTACGCCGCGACTTTTAAAACGCGCGGAATTCATTACGATTACGTCAAATATTTTACGGCGGCGGCGACGGTTTCGCTAAAATAAATAATTGTGGAACCGTTTCGGAAATACGATACGATAATATTACTGTCCTAATTTTGTCACAACACTTAATAACGTATCGTAATATTGTTTTGGAATAAATTATGATAATCGTCACACCGCCGAATTCGGTATCAGTTGAAAAATTCAATAGCAGACATTGACCTTCCTCGGTGTAACCGATGGCTTTTACACAATAATATTTTGATTGTGGATAATATGTAGATCAAAAACACATACGATAATAGTGACGATATCAAACGGCATAAAAAAAAAAACCCCAAGATTTGAACGGACGTCGGGTAGATTTTTTTCATTTAACTTTTTTTGTGAATTTTGTTAATTATTACTATAATAAAATTTATATTTGCTGTCATAAACACTATAGAAATGATATTATTTTGAAACGATTTGAGATTTGAAATATTATCGAATCGGAACGCGTTCGTATATCACACAAAACACAAATCCAACAACGGGAAGCCAATCGTCGCGTGTCGGTTGGCCGCACTGCGGTCATCAGGAGCAGGAAGGTGTTTTTTTTTTTTTTTTTTTTTTTATTATGTTTTTTCTTATATACCAATATCGCCAATCCGCTACTCGCGCAAGTGTCGAGCAGCATGAAACGATAAGTGCGAAATCCGTAACGCTCGCATTTTTGGTGTCCGTACACCGTGTTTACACACACAGCCGCCGTTGGACGCCAATCGCCCGTGTACGTCGCTCCGCGATCCGTTGTGCGCCAAACCGTTGTACTCGCCGTCGTCCATTGGGAACCGCGCGCGCGCTCGCGCCCGACCTGAACCGCCGCCGCCGCCGCCGATGTAAACGGGCCGAAATGGGGACGTGTTGAGCGCCGTTTACGATCATCCAAGCCTGGGCCGCCGCACACGTAAGTACAACAGACCACCGGGCGGCGTACGTAGGGCCGCTGAGCCGATTGCATTTTCTGACGATTTATTTATTTCTCACATCCTTTCTCGCTCTTTTTCCCCGTTCCCGTCAAATCAAAACGAAAACACGGGCAACCGACGGTGGTGCCATCTGCCGGCCGCCCGCGTTTGTTGTCATTATCTACGTTCTATTATTTTGCTCCCAAGTTTTTTTTTCTTTGGTCGCGAATTTTGTCGAATTTTTCCGTCTTTTCGACTTCCCTCCCCCGCGTACGTCACGTGCAATTCGTTCTCAGACGTCCCCGACGCCGACCCGTGTGCGCCGACAGAATACGACGCGACGATATTCTCGTCTCCTCCACATTCTTGTTCCCCGGTTATCACAGACGACCCGTGTTTCAGCAGCAATGGAATGCTCCAGCATCGGTTCGGTTTTCGTTCGCTCGGAATATTATACGATTTGATGACGGACGATAAAAATTCGGTAAGTAGTCAGCAACAACCGTTACTACCGAATGAATGGGATGGATGGATGATCTTTTTCGTGTTGATTTTGTGATGTTTTTTTCATCGACAACTCAATATAATAGGTTGTCCACTGCTGTATTTTGTCAGTTCATTCGTTTACATCGTGTCTATTTACATTTCACACAATTTATACTTGTGTTGAGGTTTCATATTATTTTGTTGATTACAACTAGGTAGGTATGTGATAATATTCTACCAAATCAAGAATAATTCTTAATTCTATTATTAAAAACCTATCTCTGTGTGTTCTCTAGTATGTTCCCCCAAACACTAAGGGTATCAACTGATTTAGAACTGTTGAGACATGGTTATGTGAGCAATGTTTTTGTCAATTGATTTTCATATCATAATCGTAATAAATTAAGATATTCAATATACATCCTTATTCATTTCATTAGATTATGCTTTAGTAATTCTGTAATTCAAATTATATTGTTTTTGGTGGTTATATGTTGTGTATGTACCCTATATTGTATACAATAATTATAGTTAAAAATGTAGGTAGATAGAGATATGTGTAGAGCCGTGTTTAGGTGCCTGGTGCCAAGATTAATATTTTGAATAAAAATTCATTATAGTTACACTATTATTCTTCAAAATAAGTAAACTGTTATATTTGATTTTATTTTTTTATCAGATATATCTGGTTACTCTTATGTATATAATATTGATTTAACCTGTAAGTTATACTTTAGGTATATAATAATCAATAAGTAGGTTGTTTGCTAGTGTACATTATAGTATGTAATGTGAACACTAGAATATATGAGTTCCAAATAATACCGTTTCCAATAGAAATTCTATAACAAGTTGTTTATGTAATTGAAAATAGTATAAAGTTTTTAAAAATAGTTATTTCAATTTGGCTACCTACGGATTAAGCTATGTTATATAGGTAGGTCTATGTTTTCTGTTAGATAACATATGATTATTCTTCAACAAGCTATATGTAAACATAATATACATTGTGATCTAAGTATGTTCACTCTCTTTTTGGCCGTAAAGTATGCATAAATTTGGGTTTTTTTTTATTATTTAACTGTTAAAATTATGACTATAACCATACCGTATATTTTCCATATTTATTTTGTTACATTTTAAGGATATCTTGTGGCATAGCAAACTTTTTTTTAATGGAAACCTCCTTTTTCAATGCTGTATTTTGTTCATATCATTTGATGTTTTTAAATCTAATTTTGAAAGAGTGTTAGGTATTTTATTGTAATTTAAGCATTACATTTATTGATATATCCATACCTACCTATATTTAGACTTATAATGTATCTAGGTATACTTTTTTAATATTTAAATATTAGAATAATTCAAAAACTGCTCTTTTGAATTTTGATTTTAATAGGTACATCAAAATTTACCGAGAATGATCCAAAAATAATTCCACAGCAAAAAATGGCGCGAAAAAAAAATTAATATCACTGGACATCCTTAAAGTGACATGAAACGCAAGTTATGGGAAACATATTTTAATCGTTTCATGAACACTCAAAAAACAAAAAATCCTAATTTAAGCATTTTTATGGCCAAAAAAAGAAAAAAGGGTGAGCAAGCTTCTTGGATTTTTTATATGTGGACGTGTGTATTTGTGCATGTACATATAATAAAACGATACATTTATATTTTGTAAATTTTTAATATCTTTACTCGAATATAACCAGAAATCTGATGTACATGAGTACCTCCTACTTATTGACCACGAGAATTGGGCCCAAAATGTTCAAAAATTTATATTATAATTTCAGACATTTCTGTGGATTGTTAAAATAATATCATACATAGATTATTGAATGAATTTTGACCTTTGGTACATAAGCATCTCTTGTACTCTAAGTGCTGCTCTAGATACCTATATTAATGTTTGATATTAAATGATTATTAACTGTCAGTGTGAATGTCATGGATTATATCATATACAAAGTATATTTGTACTACAGTCTATCTGAGAGAATATACCACAGCCCGACGAAAATTTGGTCATTCTGCACATCTCTCCACGTTACTTAGTCATAGTGTTCTCGACACCTTGCCACATTTTGTTCAATTTTGGCTACACGTGAAATGCCATTATCGACCATAGGGAAAATTAGCCTCGATGAATGCTCTATTGTTAGTCCATTTGCACAGAAACTGTGTGTTCTTTCACAGAGTAGACTGTATATTATATTTCATTATTTAAATACCGACCTAGGTAAGAAAAAGTAATGATAAACATGGGAGTTTTTGGTTTTGACCCATTTAATGTAAAACAGACCTATAAATTAATACTTACCTAATTTGTTTTTTCCTTTATAATGTGTTTAATAAAGTATTTACCTATCAAAATTAAATTCTATTCTTTTAAAAACAAAGTAATAACTAGTTTAGTTAATTTTACTTTAAATTATTAGAATAGATTATAAACATGTGAAAACACTTATTCATTATTGCTAATAACAGTGCTATATTTATGTAAATTTTACAAGTTATATAAAGTGTAAATATTAGTTATGTATTACCTATTGGCTATTGGTGTGGTTTCCAACCTTTTTTTCCTTCCATACCCCTAAGTTAAATATTTTTCTATACTGTATCCCTCATGATTCATTATTACTGCTCTTAAAATGTATAAATCAAAAATAATTATTATGTAATTTAATGTAATAACGAGTGTGCCCCGACCAAACAAAGTTGATTAGATACCATCACTGCCACATATACCTAGGTTTTAATATATAATATACATTCTTTAATCTATATACTCTATTGATAAAATATGTTGATGGTTAAGTTGTTATTTGTATGACAGAAGTTTTTCAATTTTAATACTATAAATTGCATATTTCCGAAATGAATCATCGAAATAAATTAAATTTAACTTTTTCCATCATTACCCATTTATTTTGTGTAACCTGATTGTGAACCTGTGACCTGTTGGACTAATTTGTTCTTATTTACTAGACTAACTAAAAGGCATACTTACCTACACTATAAATACAAATAGTAAAATAAAATTATAAATATATTATAAATTATATTGGTAGGTACTTAATTCACAATTGTATTCCTTAACAGCAGTCAATTTTTAATATTTAAGTTACAGTTAGAACACTGCTAGGTTCACATTTTATATTTTTATGTCATATTTTACTTTTACTATACTTATGTAGTTTGTAACATTTCTAATTACTAATATTTGATTTTCAGTTGAATATATAAGCAATAACAAGAAAATATATTATAGACCTTTATTTTCAACTCTGCTATGTGGTAAGTAAGTATATAACATTTATTTTTAAATATCAATATAGGTTAATCTATATTGTTTTATGGGTTGTTTTCTATGAGTAAATTATGTTTGTAGCAAAATTTCAGTTTTTGGGGTTTTCAAGTCATTTTATTTTTTTTTTTACTTATCAATTTTTCGTTGAAGTTTAATAAAACTTTAGAAAACATTTTTTATAGTTATAACTTATAATAAACTTTTATGCTTGTGAATATTAGTGAACTTCTCTATTTTCCAAAACCAAATTGTAAATTTTATATTCATAATGTGTTAATCTTTTTAAAAATATTAGTATATTACAAATAATTCACTTTCAGTTATTATTAGAGCTGGGATTTTAATGCTCTTAAAAAAGTGCAAAAATGACACAAACAAGTTTAAAAATGACTTTAAGTGTATTTATTAGAGCTTAAAATATATATTACAAGTGTATTTTTGGTCTTTTATATATAGTACTACTACATATTTTAATGCCTACAAATGTTTTTTTTATGTAGAATGTATTAGAAATAGTATTTGAATTTAATATAAATTTAGAAAAATGATAACAATAATTTTAAAATAAATTGCTACATCTCATCGACTTTAACTTAATTTAATCTGAAAAAAATTAATATCCAAAATAAAAATCTTAAAACAAAATGTCATATTTATATTTTGTATTCAAATAATGTAAAATTGCTCCAAAAACTCTAAAAATGCCTTAATAAGTTAAGAAAATGACCTAAAAACTTAAAAATGCAACATACAAAATACATTTCCTTATTCCCATTCAAAAGTACATGTAATGCAAGCTTTGGTAAACAATGCAAATTGCAAAGTGTATCCAAATCCCAGCCCTAGTTATTATTAATTATAATTGGGAAAATCCAATTATTATGTTAATCATTTTTATATTATTGTTATTGATAATTGCATATTTATGGATTCAAATAATAAATTATGATATTGATGTTAATTACATATTATACATTTATAATAAAATACCTAAATAATCTAAAATATGTTTTAACTAGTTTATATGAAAATATTAAAAACAACTTTGGGTTTAAAACATATTTGCATTATAATTGTTTGTTATAATAAATTATATTTTATATTAACATATCATATAAAACTTAACTATTAAATTATTTTGAGGGATTAGTTGTCAAAATAATGAATTTAAGTAATTAAAGTATCTTATATTTTATCACTCTTCAAAATATATTTAAAAATATATTATTTTATTATAAATAATTATTAAAAAAAATGTATATCATTGTAAGGCCAGTATATTCTTCACTTTGCTGAGATTCTTAAAGATTGTATTATTATTTCTTTTAAGATACAGATAAAGTGTATTTGTTAATAATTACTATAATTACATCACTTGTTATTTTCATGAACTTCAATTTAATTTAGTTTATTAAATCTGTTAAAATAAACATTTTGAGTTCTAACATTTTTGATAGTATGAATAATTCTTAGTAATATATTTGTGTTAATAATCATGCATAAATTACATTGGTACTTCAATGTTATATAGGCATCGATGCTGCACAAGGCGGAGTTAAGTTTTTATCATTTGCAAACTCAGCATGTCATATAGAACTAAGCGTCAACCGATCTCGAAAGATGAATGTCCGTGTAAGTATTATTTTAAATAAAAGTTAAATTCAAAAATATTTATTTTAGATTTTGAACAAAGTTTTTTTTTTTTTTGTAAACACTTTTTCGTATAGATATACTTGTCCAAAAGTTTGGACCAGTAACATTTTTAAACCGAATTCGCCTCTAGTTGGTACTTTAGAGAGGTCATTTTTTGAATTTCTTAATTCTTTAATTTATTATTTTGGAAAAAACTATCCATAATTTGACAAAAACGACTCGGAAACAATCATTTTTTGATCCAAACTTTATGAAAATTTAAACATAGATAGACAATAATATAAAAAAGATTTTGGCGCAAGAAAATTTTGAAAATATAAAAAAAAAATGTTGGACATATTCTTTATATTTTTTCCCTTTATTTATTAAATAAAAAAAGGTAAAGTATAGACAAGAAAACTGTACATATTTCGCACTACGGATGTTCTTCGCTCTTCAGGTCAGATACTCTTGGTACGTGTGTTGAAAATGGCGACTATTATTGTTCTTTGTACTATTAAATTCTTTCGTTCAGAAGTGTCGTTATTAATGTAATGATTAATCGTTTCTTTAAAATTATACACACCGTTCAAAAGTATCTGACCCAAGGAGCGAAGAATATCCATGGTGTGAAGTATGTCTGGCTTGTCTATACTATACTTTACTTTTGTTTTTATATATATTTTTTTATATATGTACATATATATATTATAGTGCCAGCAAAGAGGAGGAAGGGGCGCCCTTCGACGTTACAGGAAGAAGAAGAAGCGTCCTCTTTAGATACTCAAAGTGGTTCACGTTCAGATATGAAAATGCCACCATCGATCTATAATACACGAATTACAACTGATGCACCGGCGGAAGTAAATACATGATTCTTTTCCATGTTTTCTGATTAAATTTGTATTATACATAGATTAAACTTTTTTTTTTTTTAATTTAAATTACAGTTGTTCCGCAAAGATTTAATTAGTGCCATGAAGCTTCCAGATTCTGAACAGTTGTCTAGTGATGCTTATTGGATAATTAGTGACCAATGGAAACAGGAATGGGAACGTGGTGTACAAGTACCAGTTAATCCTGACTCATTGCCGGGATCTAGTGTTCATGAAGTACCAGTTGTCTGTTTACAATCTTTAACAAAGTCGCCTAAGCGGTCACCATCATCAATTTATCATTCTCAACATCATGAATTTAAACTGTAAATAATTTTTTACGTTTAATTTTAAAAATTACTCTGATTTAATTTATTAAATTTAGGCCAAAGCATAAGTATATTCGAATCACTAAAGATGAACATTTTAAAACTGAAGAACACCAATTATCACTTTTACCTTTAAAAGCAGAGAAATCTTGTTCATATGATATGGATGATGTAGATACTGCTTGGTTAAAACTATGTAATGGAGAAAGATCGTTAGGAGGTAATTTTGTAGTGTTTAAATATAATAAAATAAGTAATTAACAAACAATTTTTATTTATTAATATTTATTCAGGTTTACAAAAAATAAAAGATGATCAATTTGAACGTGTAATGGAGGAATTGGAAATGAGGTGTTGGGAAAAAGTACAAGCAATAGTTAAAGAAGAAGAAGGCCTTGGAATTGAATATGATGAAAATGTTATTTGTGATGTGTGTCGTTCCGTAAGTTTTTTATTATTCATATAATACCTACTTATAATTTATAATCGGGGTATTTACTTCAGGCCATCAATTAATTTTAATAAAGTAGTAAAAATAAATTGTAATATTTAAGAATAAAATTTGTTAAGTAGTTAATGAGGAGAAAAACGTGTTTATAGAAAATTAGATAGAAATAAACCTACTATATGTTATAATCTATCATAACTCTTAAAATATTGATTGAATAGCCTTTGGCTCTAGTGAGTAGACCAACTGTAAATTGCATGTAATCTGTATAAACTCTGTTGTTGGTAAAATAAACGATAATAAACGAATAAAAAAAAAAAAAAAACTTAAGTATCAAAAAATTGGTCATACTTCACACCATGGTTATTCTTCGCTTCTCGGGTGAAACATGGTGGGTGGAATCAAATGATCAGTCATATAATAACCTTAAGTAATTTTTGTAATTACTAGCTTATAGATTTATAAAATATTTTTTTAATTTGTTATTTTTTATTGTACTTTTAAGAATCAACATAAAAATCTATTATCATAATATATATATTTTTTTCATTAGCTATCAAACTAAACAGAACTCTTTTAAATAATATTGTGCTTCATTTCCATCTTGGATCTTTTCTTTCATCCATTTGTTCTTGAAAATTGATTGATTTTGATTTTGAATTTATTGGGTTTATTAACAAATTATACACAGTATCCATTGCTAATATTTGTTGGGCATATCCATAAAATCTGTGGTCATGGTTTTTGTCATCATTATTTATTGAAAATAATGTAAAATACATTTTTTGACCACATTGGTAAATTGTTGATTTAATATAATATTGCTATATTTTGTTTGATAACTTTTAGTTACTATAATTTCGTACACTAACACTTTGTTACTCAAGTGTATTTTATTTTAATATTTTAAAAATAAATGTTTGTAAACCATCAAAATTTACATTTAAAAATTGATTAGGTTTTTCAAATATAACTAGAAATCTGATTTTTGAGCTTGGGTCAAATTGGGCATATGTATACAAAAAACATAAATATATAAAATTTCCTTAAATGGCACAATGTCAACAATTCAATTGTGATGATAAATATATATTTGATTATTCTTAGATAAATATGAATTCAAAAAGCCGGACATACTTCGCACGATGGGTGTACTTCGCACGACGGGTGGTATTCTCTTGACGGGCGTATTAAATTTTAAAGAAACGATAAATCATTTCTTCAGTAAAACGATTCTGAACAAAGG
>JAIPRM010000582.1:0-52229 GCA_025469315.1 Stegophylla sp. TES_Ste_2020
ACATTTTTTTAAAATTTTTTTTTTTTTTTTTTATTAACTTTTTTCGTTCAGAATTGTTTTACTGAAGAAATGATTTATCGTTTCTTTAAAATTTAATATGCCCGTCAAGAGAATACCACCCGTCGTGCGAAGTACACCCATCGTGTGAAGTATGTCCGGCTTTTTTATTTATAAATGCATTTTTTGGAATTTGGTTTACGGGATAAGATTCAAACCCGGTACCGTCTTATCCATTAAGCCACAATAACAGCGTTGGGAACTATTGAAATAGTAGGTATTTAATTTAATAACGGAAAATACTGAATTATCAAAATATGATAATCTGAAAACTATCGATGTACGTGGATTTTATTCACACCATTATATTTAGCTTCGAAAATACATAAGATAGCGAAAAAAACATTACCTACCTGCAACCTTTTGGGTGTTAATTAGAGATATTAATTATAATAATTCGTCCGTACTTTCTCCGAATTTTTTTTTTCAATCAAACCCTTGTAAAATTTTTAATTCTTTGTTCGTTCAAAATTTTATCACACCAAAATTTTTGCAATAAAATTATCAACCTAGGTACTAAGCTAAAAAAAAAAAAAAATCGGTTGGATCAATTTTTTTTAATGTACGTTAAAGTGTGTAATTTTAGGTAAAACTAACGAATTCTAACTTCAAACGGTTATGGAGAAAAAAGTTTACTTACGATTTTTCAGATCTTTTAGGGCAATTAAACATATATGTGAGTGAGATCATAATAAAATTTCAAGCCTTAATATCAAGAATCAAAAATTTTTATTACATAAAAATTAACAAAAACCGGATTTGACTCTAGTTGATACTTTAGATTGTTTTTTTTTTGAATTTTTGAATTCTTCAATTTTTTTTTTTTTAATATACTACCAAAAATTTGACTAAAAAGACTCGAAAAACCATAATTTTTTGATTCAAAGTTTACGAAAATTTAAACATAGATGGACAATAATATGAGAAATATATTAGCGCAAGAATGTTTTGAAAATATGAAAAAAATTTTTTAGATATTTTTCTTACATTTTTTTATTTTTGTACTGAATTTTTTTCCTTTTCTTCATTTATTAGATAAAAAAAAGTAAAGCAAAGTAAAGTAAAATAAAGTGAAGTAAAGTATAGACAAGAATCCGAACATACTTCGCACCGCTGATATTCTTCGTTCTTCGGGTCAGATACTCTTGATGGGTGCGTTGAAAATGACGACTATTATTGTTCTCTATATTATTAACTTCCTTCGTTCAGAATTGTTTTATTGAAGAAATGATTTATCGTTTTTCTATTTATCGTTACTCAGCCAGTTCTATTATTTATTTATATTATTATTTAGTGAGAAAAAATGTGTTAGGAAAATGTTTTTCCTTATTATTGTTTATCTATATTCAAATTTTCATAAAGTCTGAATTAAAAGAAAAAAGTTTTTAAGTTGTTTTTGTTGAATTTTGAGTAGTTTTCCCAAATTTTGAAAAAACTATTGAGAAATTCGAAAAATAGTCGCTCAAAAGTAATTAAATAAACAAAATTTTGATTCGAAAAGTTCCTATCAAAAGTTTTGGATAAGTATTTCCATGAAAAAACGTGTGTATATAAATAAAAAACAAAAATTAGTACTATTGTTAAAACACTTCTTCGCTGCACTCGGAATCTAAAAAATATGCAAATGCGCGACGATTTCCGTCGAATTCTAATAATAACATTACGTTCGAGTGTTATATTATGTTTGTTTGTTTGTTCTTTTGATGAACGACGACGGTTGGCCGTCGTTGTACTTAGTGAACGTCGCCTAACGTACCGCCCGCCACTAAACAAATTTGAACCGGTAACTCGCGCACTCAGAGGACGCGTCCGACGACGTTCGTATGGTCAGTCTGTGTTGTGACGACGAAGCGAACGTTCGCCGCGGCGTGATAATGCGCGACCAGTTCTGTGCGTTTTCGTACTAATATTTCGGGGCTTAATATTTCCATGTGTTGTAATAGTTGTGTCGACCCGTGAGACAATGCACTGTTGTTAACGCGAGATTTATAAAATAATAAAAATAATACTAGTGCGATTCTTTTTTTTATTTTTTTTTTCAGTGTATATTTCATTTCATTAATTTTATTATTACGATAGTGTTGCGAAATGTGATTTTCGTTTTTATCCGGACGTGCCACTGGATTTTAAAATAATACACGGGATTGTTTATTCTTAAACTCGGAAAAGGTAACGTCACGAGAGTAACAATTAAAATTATGTGTACAATAATTACGTCGAGTCAACGTAGCAAACTTAGTAATGGTTATTTGTCGATAATTTTAAATTTTATGGGCAAAGTATCTTAGTGTCGGGTGTGCGTGAGTTGAGGTGCGTTGTAAAAAATTGAGATTTTGCTATTAGGATATCTGGTGAAGAAATTTTTCGAATAGTTTTTGCTGGAGCGTATTTGAGACTCCTTTTCAAATGGTGAGAGAGGTATATACCGATCTATCTCTATAGAAAAGAATTAAAGAGGTAGTTTTTTACTCATACATCTTAAAAAAGTTGCATTTATCATTCTTTTGCATATTCTAAGAATTTGAAGTTGCTTCTTCGTTGTTATGTTTAATATTTGATGATTATGGTAAAAACAAAAATGGTGATAATCCAGTAATTATTAAATAATATAAAATTTTTTAATAAATATTGAATGGAAAATTTTTAATTTTACTCAAACAAAATGAATAAACTTGATCTGTGAATAACTTACAGATCAAATAAAAAAATAATTGGTGTTGAGCACTTGAACAGTATAAAATATTTTTTTTTTTGAATAAGATATATTGATATATTATTATAAAATAATCAGGACTATCTTTATGTTTGCAAAATAATTTAAAAGTGAAAAAAATTCAATGAAATAGGAGAAAATTACGTACTTATATCCTAAGTGCTTGAAATATACTTGCAGAAAAGTTGTAAACAATGCATTGAATTAAATGTATCAATCTTTAGTCACATAGTATGTAGGAAGTTTGAGCATGATAAAATATTAAGTTAAAAATTGTATATAATTACTATTAGTATTACCACATCATATTGAATTAAATTACTGATTAAAAAATTTTTTGGGGGGAAGGGGTGACTGTCCTCATCACTCCTTCCTCAAATACGCAACTGAATCATGATTCAACTGTTTACGATTGAAAAACTTATGAAAATTATTAAATCGGTGGGATTTACATACTACATTTTATCTTGACCTTTTATGTCCGGTGGAATGTGTTTAAATATTACCTTTTTTCTAACCATGCGTGACCGATGGAGTTTTCATATTACGTTTATTCTATATTTTATGCTCTATAATAATGTAATACGTAATGTCTCGTATTCAATGTATGTGATCGAACGACAATTTTTGTACATTTCGCGATATTAATCGATTCTTTCTGCAGTTTTAATGTGATTTTCGTTACTGTTTATCACTGTGTAAACAGACAGCCTGAATGCACTATTCTAATTTTACATTTACGTTCAGTAGTAGCTGGAAACATGATATCACTGTTTTTATTCGTTTTTATTCGTGTTTACATTCATTCGCTACGACAGTCGAACGGCAGTCACTCGTCGAGTAGTAGTAACCGGACAAAACAGACTGTTGGTAATTGAAAGAAAAACGTTTCGTTTAACGTTTTGATATTTTCTTTGATGAACGCGTTAATATAATTTTATTCTATATACAATATTTTTATTTTGATGTGTTTTCAAAACGTATACAATAAAACAATATATACATATTGTATATGGATGATAATAGAGAAAAAATGTCGTACTTTTATTATAAATACGCGTAGGTATTATTGTTGTGCTCGAGAAAACGTCTTTTGTGTGTGTTGGTGACTTCAACGCAGCCAGCAGCACATACCGAGTACCGAGTGTTTTCCCGTAGCGTACAAGGCGTGCTTTAAACGTCTACAAAAAAATCACCCGGCGTCGCATTGTTCCCCGACTCGTGTTTTTAACCGTAGCCGCGTATCAGGACGTCTGAGTTCTGTCAGATCAAAATTATTTTGAGCACATCCTTCCTACACCTCACAAAAACCATATACCAGCAGCAGCAGTGGTTGGTGACGAGGTGACTTTTTTCCCCGTACAAACGTCTGCCGCAGCGAACACAATAGTGTCCGACTCATTATTACAGTACCTCGAGACGTCCGTTCACCCGCGTTGCATTTACATAATAATAGCCAATATTAAACGCTGCGTAACAATTAAAATGGAATACGCGCGTTTTGCCCACGCGTACGTGAAATCGTTGTTGTGCTGTGTCCGTCAAATGCACACAAAGGACGTTTTGTGCGGCGCGGGGAAAAAAATAATAAATGTTTTTTATAATATTATTATTATCATCTGATCACGTGTGTGTTTGTTGTAAGAGAGCCGGATTGTTTCCGCGAGACGGTTAACGTTATGGGCGTTGTGAGTCACGGACGGGGACCTGAGAAAAATGCAGGCGTTTCTGTCGTGTCCGAGTATACACAGTCATACACACGGGTCCGGCGCACGACGACCGTCAAAATATATCATACAGCGTCGATTAAGTCGCCTCTATACTATATTAATATGCTTTTTGGAACGTTACCGGTTTTTGTGAATTTCGATTTTTTTTTTTTTCATTGGACGTTTTGTAAAGGAAAACCGCGCGGTCGAAAATACACTGCGAAAAAATACTGCAGGCGTTTTTAATTCGACTACTAATTTTTTTTTTCTTTGTTTTTCGCAATTAACTTTTAAACCAGTTTTCCCGATGTTTCATTCGACGGAATACATATTTTTTTGTTCAACTATTTTAATTTCTGAAATTTATCGTGTAGGAAACACAGTGAAAAAATATGACTATAAAAATATAGCTGTACGTGACTCGAGAGACTATTATTATCAGTTCATTAATGTGTATGTGTCTACATTTATGTTCATTCATTTAAAAGAATTAAAATGCAGTAAAATTGTTTGTTATCAAACCATAAGGAACGGCATTTTTTTTCATTACGACTAATGTTTTATTATTTTTAGTATAAAGCACAAATGTATAGAAATGTACAGCGAATGGGTCAATTTTGAACAGTAGAGTGAGCGAGTATATGACTCTAATATTCATTAAACAACCAACATTTTGAAAAATATGCTAATATAAATAAGAAAAACCCGAAAATATTATGTATTTATATACAAATTACAATTTTGTATTTAGATTTGTTCAGGCGTAATTCAAATTTCTATCTAATCTACCAAATTTTTGGTTGACTCAGTAAAAGCATGCAAATGCATGAACATCCGGACCCTAGTTATTTTAAGTATTTTACATAAATTTATTTATCAAACATTTTTCTTTTTTTTCTTTTTAATTTATAATAAATAATATTTACAAATGTTGATTTTTAATGTACAGTTTGTTATATTTATTGATTATTGCAAGTTGCATAAAGTTGCAATTGTACAAAAATAATTTATTTATTAATAATATTAAATAATAAATAATAGTGGTTTTACAACAGTAGTTCTCAAACTTTTTAAAGCTGCTCCCTCAAATAGTAAAATATTTTTTAACAACCCCTAGAAAAAAGAAATAAGGTATCTATACTTGAAATGTCTTAAACTGAAAATTAAATACAAAATATACGTTTAATTGACATTCTTAATGCTGACATTTCATAATTACAAAAGGATTTACAACCCATTGAGAATTTTTAGGTACAAAATATCTTCAAAACGTCCATAAAAAAAAGACATTTACAGATAAGCTATGGCACGATGTTCAGCAAAGCATCTGTATTCAGTGTTTATTTTACTTCACTATTTAGATTTTAATGTAAATATAATATAAATATTATGCTAAACACAATCTTACCACCCAAGATTTTCTCATCGTCTCTCCCTACTACCCAAAATATGTTCACCATCCCTCAGAACTTCTTCACCGCGTCTTGAGGGGCATTTTCACCATTATTGAGAATTACTGTTCTTTTATATTCAAACCAGATCATATTTTTGACACACGCAGATATTTTTGATTCGTTGAAAATTCAAATAATCAAACAATTATATTCTATACTATAACCATACTATTTATATAAATTACTGCAGTGGCGCCGTTTTGAAAATAATACTGGGGTAACAAATTGTTTCAAAAAAAAAAAAAAAAAATCAAGAAATAAATCAATTGTTATCATATTTTAGAAATATAGCAGAGATTTTAGAAAAATACATTTTAATTTTAGTAATACATGAACAATTAATAAAAATAGAGTTCTTTTAATCGTTGGTGATATGTACAATTCTTTAAATACTAGAAGTTTGTCTATTTCTACATTTTTTATGTATAAATCACAATAATTTTCGGGGTAATAAAGTCATACTTTTGCTACCCTGGCAAAAAACGTAGGGTAGCAGTCTTTACCCTTTGCTATCTCCTGTCGGCGCCTATGAATTACGGTTTTAAACTTGCCCCGCGTTAATGAAAATTGAGTGGATTATGCTTAGGCTGAAAATTACAAATCGAATTTTGTATTAAAATATTATATAGCATGCTCGTTGGTCGTTTTAAAATGTTTTCATGGTAGTACTATAATGAAGTACTGATTATTATTATTTTTTTTGTGATGTATTTAATAACGTTTCTGACTTACACGGTTTTGGAGTACAAGAAGAACGCGGAGTTGTATATCGATAAATATCAACGATCTTCAAATCAATGTTTTTGTTTGATTCAACTGTTAGAATAAAGATTAACTATTTAATTAGCTTTTTTTTGTTTTTGTTTTTTTTTAATTCTATGTTTTACGTCTCTCTCAGACCGCCCTATAATAATACCCTCGACATACCCTAACATTAAAATACCGAGACGAATTACTCTCCGTAACAAGTATATAATTTCGCTTTCGTGTGTAAACTTAATAACACGTTGGGACGAAATAATGATTTTTTTTTTTTACATTCGAAACTCGATTGGGACTTATTAGTTGTGTTTGTATAAATTATAATCCCGGACAACGTACTCAACACACTTAATCTCAAGTACGCATAGTAATAATTTTCCGAGAAGTTTCAATTTCATATGCGATTTTTCGATCCGAGAGAATATAATATTTTCCCATACGCGTTTATTGGCTTAACGCGGAGAAATAAAGTGGAATTCGAAAATAAATTATTTTTACCGAGTACAGCATATTATAAAATAATTCCGTTATGTACAATATTTATATCTCGTATTTGATTACTAATTATAACACTTTCAAAAGTAGTGATTTGTAATAAATTACGGGTTTATCATATATTATAATAATTGCAGTTGATTTTATGCTGAATTAAACGCATTAGTGTGTTTACATCGAGTCTATTAAACTAAGATGAAAATTATACGTTGTAATGGAAAAAAATTAAAAAGCAGAACATACTTCGCACCATGGTCCTCGGGTGCAACGATAAATTATTTCTTCAACAAAACGACACTGGTCGGAGCTTCAGTTTATTCCAGACAAATTTACTAATAAAAGGATTAAATTTGTTATTATAACAATAAAAACTTATTTTTTACTTAGACAGTTTTATATTCCACTGAGAAAAGAAAAACAAAATTGTATAAGAAAAACAGTGTTTTCAAAATTTTCTTTCACCAAAATATTTTTTGTAATTTATTATAGTTATTATTAGTTTATTTTAGTACTTATTACGTAATAAATTGATTACTAAAATAAGTGTCCAATGGAGTATTATCTTTCCTTAATACTTAAATTTGAATATCTTCCTAAAAACTATTTGTTCGAATTTTGATTTTAATATATCAAAATTCACATAAAAACAATTTGAATAAAATTTCATTATTAAAAGGGGAGGAGGTGTGATTTGAAAAAAGTTTGTATTATTTCAGTGTATCTTCAAGGTGACATATATAAAAAAAGAAGTTATGGAGCACATGGTTTTTACAGTAACTTGAACATTCAGAAAAAAAAAAAAATCCAAATTTTCCCATTTTTACAGCCAAAAAAGGTGGTGACAATGCTTAATGAATCACCCTGTACATATATATATATATATATATATTTTTTTTTTTTTTTGTTGATCGAACGTATTTTTTTTTTGTTCCCCTATTTCACATTTCTGTTTGACCAAGTTGAGACACTCATAGACGGTTATTTTTTTTTATATTTTTCTTATTATTCCCCGCGTGAGTCGAGTGGTTCGTCCCGTTATAGATCTCAAACGCACACGCACACACACACACACACACACACATATATATATTATATTTGTATACACACACGGTGATACGTATAAAGGTAGGCATGCAATTGTATAATTTATACCGATCCAATCGGAAGGCAGTAACTTGTCGCATTCTACTACTGCACAAACACACACACACACGGTCAGTCCGGACTGGTTCTGTACGTACGATTCGACTGTTGACCGGGATAAGATCAACATCCGTTTAATTAATGATGATTATACTCCGGTCCGAGAGCCCTCTTACACTTCTTTTTGTTTATCAACTCGTTTTATTTGTATTTTTTTTTATCGTATACTTTCTACAGACTACGTTCAGCTACTGTGCTCCTCTGCACTATTAAATACAGTATTTATGTATACGGTTTATTCAAATGTAACATGGTTTTACACGAATTCACCTGGCATTTAGGAAGGCAGGAGGTAGGCGGTTACAATAGACGGCGGTAGAAAAACGATGTTCCTCTACAATAACAGCCAGTGCTCGCGATGTCATTGAAGTATGAATATTGAAATACCGTCAGAACTCTGTGACCTAAAAATTTTGCACTAAAATAGTAATAAACTTACGTTAAAAACGACTTAAAACTTCAAAACTTTACTGGAAACATTTAACTACTTAACTTAACTTGATCTAGTATTTCTAAAAAAAATTAGTGTTAGAAGATTAGAATCTGATTAAGAAAGAGAGAGTTATTTAACTATACTCTGGCACTCAAAAATGTTTTCAAAAGATAATTTAAAGAAATATTTGAAATCTAACTTAATTTAACTTTTATCTTTCAAACAAATAAAATATATTATAGACAATAGGGTGGGCTTCAGTCTCTTAACCTCTCTTTTGCGTATGCCACTGGCTTCGGGCACTGTTCGCAATACATTTCGGGAAGAAATTTGAACAATCGTAGTGTCGTATATACATTTATATAACTAAGTGATATTGGAGGATAGTTATTAAAAACGAATCGTTCTTTTACAATACTTTTGCACTTAATTAATTAATTTTTTTTTTTTTTGTAATTAAATATTTTAAATTTAGATTCTGCACTCTATACAGCTGTATACAGCTGAACTACGTCTAAGTAATTGAGTTAATTAACTCGAAGTTTTCAGATGTCAATTTTAATTATACATATTAAACGAGTTTAACCTAATTAAAAAAAACAACTGCTTTAATCGATACGTTCGGTCCTTATAACAATATTTCGATTGAACCTATTACAATATTGATTGTAGGTACTATATTATACTCCCGAGGCCCAGTGTCCATTTTAATACCGACAACTATTAATTACCACTGTATTGGCGTACGAGATAATTAAAATTGTTGTATAGTTAACAGACCAGATGTTCACTACAATCCTTAAACAAATGATTTCGAAAATTCAAATCCAAAACCTTTAAATCCAATAGTTTAAAAAATTCAAAACCACATTTAAAAAAATTTTTTTCACCAAACATCAACAAATTAAAATTAGCTATACATAGAGATATTTCTTGAAGCCATTTTAATCAACTAAATTTTGTTATCATCTATGGTTATTATTATTATTATTATTATTATTTTTAAATGAATTATTGTACAATTTTTTGGTGGATTTAAATGTTTCAGTTTTAACGTAATCATCAAATGTATTAAAAAAATAGGCTATTGTATTCAATATTCTTAGAATTAAACTAGACTGGCTGTGGGAGTATAGACTATAAATTATGATGGAATAAAAATATTGACATACTATTATAGTAAGTTTGAAATAGACAAATATCAATCAAACTAAATATAAAATAACAGACATTAATAACTATAAATTCTAAATAAGCACAAAATGCGTTTCACATTGTTTCGAATATAATTACAAAAATTTTAGTTCATATTTTGAGATATTTGATTTTTAGGGCATATTTTATGATTTAAAGTATTTTATGGTTTTAGGGTATATTTTGGTAATTCATAAAAAAGAGTTTTTTGCATAAAAATATTTTCAACAAATTATGAAAAGAAAAATCATGTTATTTTTGATTCAACTTTTATTTCGTCTTTCGAGAGATTATGACGGTTGCATATTTTAGGTAACCTAACCTAACCATATTTTTTGATCGAGTTACGGTTGACTACTCAAATAGATGTTATGGGAAAAATCCAACTATTCGTATTTGAACAATTGCTCGTTATTAGACGGATTCTGTAAAAGCCAACAATATTTTAAATTAATCATATAACTTTTTATTAAACAAATTTAAAATAAAAGAACTTTTGTGACATTGTATACCTCGTTAAATTATACGCCTATAATTTAACGTTTTATTTAAACATAATATTTTGAATAAAAATATTTCAGAAGGATAGTTTTTTTTCAGAGCATTTTTTCAACTGCATATATGACATTTTTTTGGTGCTGCATAAACGCATATTTCATGACTAGTGATTATAAAAAAAATAATAATAAAAAAAAATAAGTCTGTCTTAAGAGTATTATTCGTTATTCGTACAGAAAACGTGTCCACATAACAATAATAATATATACTCCGTGAATGACGAGAGTATATCCGCTGCAGTATTATAATAGTATAGTACTCGAAGTGATAATTTCACTATTAGATTTTTACGGACTTCGCAGCCTGTCGCGGCGGCAGTGGCCGGGTAATAAGCCGATAAATAATCAAATTGGAGATAACATCGCGTGTTTCCGTTTTCCAGTTCGTTAATATTATCAACGGCAACACGATCGCCCCCTTCGCCGTCGTTCGCCTCTCCTACGCGCGCGTTCGTCTGCACAAAGAAATAATAATAATAATAATAATAATAATAATAATAATAATAATAACAATAATAAAAAATGATAATAATATTATGTTCACACAGCTCAATTTTGCCCGCAGGCCTCGTACTCCGTTTATATAAGAATAAGTATATTATAACGTTCAATACGTATGTTATGTTATGCACCCTGCGACTATTCTCGTTCTAATTGACGACGGGGGAGTAAGACCATCCCCTCCATCCACTCCCCCGTTCGTGTGTTGCACGCTACACGCGCGTAAACAATAATAACAATAATATAATATGCGCTCGTCCGTTCTGTCGTGGGCCGAAGAAAAATCACACCGTTCCCATCGGTAAACACGTTTTTCGTCCGAGAGACTGATTGATCGACACCTAATTATTTGAACGTGTATTTATGTATGTATATGATGTAATGACTTACGGGTTCGACTCGAGCGTCTGTCTCATCACCCATATCGCTCGCACACGCACACATTTGTTCCAACGAATAATTATCATTCGTGAAATTTCGAAAATTACCGGAATCCCTGCTCGCGATAGTATTTTCCCAGCAGCCATGGGCGTCCTTGATTTTATTTCAAATGGATTTTTAAATAGAAGAAGCTAATGTCTTAGCAACGATGTTAATTTATTATTTCACCATTTTCCGTATAGAAAAACTTGTTCAACATTGTTTATAAAGTAACTTTTTACATTAGAAATTGCACCCCGATAGTATTTCAGGTCGTTTTTCAAAATTCTCAATAATTTTTCTAAAAACAAAGAAAAACTGCCGAAAAATGTAGTAAAAACGACCAAATGCACCGTAAACGAGATTTTCATGAAACCGATTTTAGTAATTTAGTCAATACCCCAAATACTAGAAACACTAGAAACTTGAAATTTTCATTCATTTACAATAGGTAGAATACTACAGAATTGTAAGTAATTCGACCACTTTTGAGATAAATATAGAATTTTAGAATTATCTTGTATTTTGTAATGTTTTATCTCATAAAATTTAGAATTATTGATATTATTAGTTGAAAAATTAACATAACTTCACTCACACTTTTTTTTATGACTGTAAAAAATTAGAATTTGTATGAAACAAAAATCTTGTTTACACAAATTTTGTCGTTTTCAGTTTTTTAGAAATTTTTTTTGTTTTTAGAAAATTTATTGAAAATTTGGAAAAATTACCTCTTTAAAGTACTACTAGGATGCGATTTTTGATCAAAAAAATTATCGTATGAAACCCTTGAACGAGTATTTTTATATAAAAAGTAATTTCATAAAAAGGAAAAACATATCATTGTCGAAATATTAGTTTCTCTCTCATCTCAGAATCACAGTATCAGAGACACAGAAGTACGCCCTTGCTATAAATACGCCCCCCCTCAGAAATACACCCTTGTCTGCAGAAAATCGTACACTAACGCTGTCTCTGTAAACCGTGTGCCAAGGACTGGGCCCAGAGAAAAGTACTTCGAATCTCATTACAAGATCCTACATTTATTTTTAGTATCAACATAACATATACTTCAATATTTTTTAGAGATAATATAATGTTGTTATCAGTATTTTCTGATATACTGTATCTCTACGAAGAGAATGAAGCCGGGTAAAAGAAAAAAATCACTACATCCTTCGTGCCATGAGTATGTTTAGATTCTTGAATTGGATGCTCTTGAAGTGGGTGTGTTGAATTTTAAATAAACGATTAATCGATTCTTTAATAAACGATTCTGAGCTGAACTTCGAATAATTAAAGACAACAATAATCATTACTTTTATATTAAGTATGTTTAACAAATTATTACGTATTTACATTCTCAGATTATTCTAAACCATTTTTAAGCATGAAATCTCTAATTTTATTTTTCCAAATTCGTAATTTAGTAATTGCAATATATCATTCGTGCCAGCACCGGGTGAATATTATTCAAAAATTTTTTTGAACTTTTTTTGTTATTAATAATTCAAACTTACCAATTAATATTAATATCTATACATAATAATATAATAATTATATGTTAAAACATGTATAGAAAAAACCACGGGGGTGGATCTGTCCTCGTAACATGGTTTAAAAATATTTTAAGTATATTTTAAACCGTGTCAGTAAATACGCCCTTGGATTGTAGATACCATCCAGATATGATTTGAATCCTTCAATCTATGGGTATTCTCTTCCACGGATATTGCTGAGTATTATACATAGATCTTATCCCATAATAATTGACTCTCATAGACACAAATGTTTTATATGTCTATGTTTAGTCTATGGTATTAATGTATAAAAATATTCTATGGTATTACACGACTTTATAGTTTACTGAATACTATCATGTTATTCTTTTGCAGTAAAATGTTTTGATTTTCTAGTGATATTTTTCCTTTTGTTTATTACTTTATAAATCAATAAAAGTATTTTGTAAAAATATCGCTGTTCAGGAAAACTGTAAACTATTTTTAATTTTGCATAGAAGAAAAATGAGTTTCACCCTCTCTCTCCCCTTATAAACTTAGGTCTATATACGCCTTTAGTATCCTAGTCCTGTTAGTTTTGGAGTTAGGGTGAAATCATTAAAATTGATTCTATGAAAATCTCGTTTACGGCATATTTTGCTATTTTTATTAAATTTTTTGTCAGGTTTCCCTAGTTTTTGGAAAAAATATAAAATTTTGAAAAATTACCTCGTTAAGGTACTTTTATCTTATGTAGAAACAAATTGTATGAAACTTTTGGCCAGCTATTTTTATATGAAAAAGGGTTTTCATAAAAAGAAAAGATAAATAAACGTCATTGTAAATACACTAGCTTCTTCGCTCCACTCAGAATCCAAAAGTTATTCAACGATAGTTGAAAAAAAGAGCTTGTGTTATATTTCATAATTCTTTTTTTCTATTTCTGAGTAATAATTTAGACGATCAAGTGTTTTATTTTGAAAAAATGTATTGATTCAATTTCGTTACTTGACTCTTTTCTGATTGGTGACCGACGAAGTCTTGTCGCCAATTAATTATCGGCAGTTAGTTTAATCGAAGTTAGATTATTTAATGCATTTTATCAATTAGTAGCTACAAATTCCAAAACTTATATTGATATATAAAACACCATTTTTGAATGTAACTCGTATGTTTATAGGTACTTAAAAAGATATTAGATACAAGTAAAAAAAATACAAGATACCATAATTGTATCTCTGATACGTAGTTGAATATAAGATAATGTCCATCCCCGCATGTGATGCTTCGTATATCGATTCAAGGATTAGTGAGATATATATATGCGTTTACACAGGAAAGCAAAACATATATTATTAATTTGTCACGTTTTTTATCTCTCACATCGTACTACATAGTTTATGAGGATAAATCGTTGTTCATAATACAATATGACATGATCGTTTTGTTGTATTTTGCATTATAAATGTAAAAGGTTAATTTCGGAAAAATGCCACTTAGTATTTTTCAATCGAATGTCCACGATTTTATAACATGTATTGAGTATATTATAGTTATTAGAGCTCGAATTTGTATATTTTTGTTTAAAATCTTTTCGAACCATACTAATTAAAGGTCATTAACACAATTTTACGTCGTATGTTTTTGCATATTTGTCCATAAATTCATAGTTTTAGCATATTTTAATATAAATTAAACGCCATAACTGATGTGATAATACACTATATGAATCTATTTGTTTGTTATAATAATATGCACAATGAATATTTTATATGCATTGTAATTATTTGTAAGGGACAGGTATACTTACGATTTTAGATTCAGAACGTAGTGATGAAGCTAGTGTTTTTACAATGATGATTATTTTTTTAAAATTTTTTCTTTTTTTTTTTCTGTAAACACTTTTTTGTATAAATTTACTTGTCCAAAGGTTTCGGTCAGTAACTTTTTGAAACTTTTTGCCTCTAATTAATGCTTTAGAGAGATCATTTTTTGAACTTCGTAACTTTTTAATTTTTTTTTTTGAAAAAAGCTACCCAAAATTTGACAAAAAAGACTCGGAAACCATCATTTTTTGATCCGAACTTTATGAAAATTTAAACATAGATAGGCAATAATATAATAAAGATCTTGATGCAAGAAAATTTCGAAAATGTGAAAAAAACATTTTGGACATTTTTCTAACATTTTATTTTTCATTAAATTTTTTTTTCTCTTTATTTATTAGATAAAAAAAAGTAAAGTAAAGTATAGACATACTTAAGCCGGACATACTTCGCACCACGGATATTTTTCGCTTTTCGGGTCAGATACTCTTGGAGATCGTGATGAAAATGACGACTTTTATTGTTCTTTATATTATTAACTTCTTTCGTTCAGAATCGGCTTATTGAAGAAATGATTTATCGTTTCTTTAAAATTATACACACCTTTCAAGAGTATCTGATCCGAGGAGCGAAAAATATCCGTGGTGCGAAGTATGCTCGGTTTTCTTGTCTATACTTTGCTTTACTTTAATTTTTTTATTGTATATTTTCACCATTTTTAATACGTCATACTAATTAAATTATTTAATATTGATTACTCATGTTAGTAGATTATTTTATTGATCTATGACAGTGCATGCAATTATTATTATTTAACTTCTTTTTATATTTTCATGGCATATTTTGCTTTATTTATTGGATAAAAGTCATTGCTCTCTAATCATACTTCATCTAATTCTATTTGCACGTCATTTAGCTACAATCGTTTGCGATTATATTACGTTTGAATAGAATTCACACGATTGAATTTTAATTAAAATTTTACTTTAACGATGTCGATTTAATGTCATGGGGTTGTGGCAATTGAACACGCATAATATATTAGTTTTGATTGGATTTAAGTCCGCCGGATTGTTATTTCGTTTAAAAATGTTTAAAAAAGAAAAGCGTCAACGTGAATCAGACATATGAAAATTAACATTTTTCTCTTCTTAAACAGAATAAAACTTACTATTTTTTTTTCTTCTTCTTATAACAATGGCCTGTTTCATTTTCATTCGGTTGGTTTTTTTTTTTTATTTTAATAAAATTGAATTACGTCAGTCTGAGAGCTGTTGTAGTCGAAGGTTTGAGTTTTATTTCAAAGGTATATATTATTTATTATTATTATTATTATTTTTTTTTGTGTTTTGGAAATACATAGAGGCAAGTGCATTAGGAATCAACCGACAATCTGGTTAGCAAGATTTATGTGCTCGTGTAACAATGGGTGCACAACATTTACATGTTGACCACATGTATGTGTAACGTTATGTAGTCTAAGTATTGGTTGTGGTGGAACTTAATATTTATAACTCCGTATCTGTAATTAGCCCTCCGAAGCCGCAGCACTATTGTGCGTATTGTTTTTTTTCATCTTCTTATTCCTCGTTCGTTCGTTCTTTTATGTTGTGAACCATTATATTATTATTATTATTATTATTGCGCTACGATACCGAACAAATGATCGTTTTTACAGTTAGTTGCATAACATTAGTCCCATATCGAGAACGTTTTACTTTTTTTTCCGTCGTTGCAATCAAATTTAAACGGTCGATTATTTTCAAAACGTATCGAAAGAATTTCGGTTTCGCAAAAGAAACCGGGACTAGAGAACCGGTATGTCCATTCGACGAATAAAATAGCATTTGATTTTTGTTTTCGGTATAATAACGTATTTCCCCCTCCCTCCCCACATATGCGTATAGTAAGCACCAGCCGAACAGGTGCACGTCTTTCGTGTATATTTATGTCATATTAACTACGGCGTTTTTTATTAGATAATTGTACGCTTGAATATATAATATTATCATTAATATGCATCTGATAAATGATTTATATGCAATTGTCCGTTCACACGGGTAGTAATTACTATTAAACTGAATAATAGATAGCAAGTCTAACAGAACGCAAGCGATTGGCTGGAAGTGAAATGTCTACGAGAGAAAAATATCCACCGTGTGACGTATGATGTAACGAAAGATTTTAAAAAATTAGCTCAATTCAATTAAAGCTTCTTCAGTTTATTTGTGTTTAATTGAAATCGTTTAAGATTTTAGTCATTTGAAATGATTTTTCGTCATAATTTGGGCATATTGTACCGTATGCATTTCCAATAATTTAATTTTAAAAATAATGAGGTTTGTAATTTGTTCAAATCATTTGTTTGAGTTTCGATGGAATGAAAGAAAAAAAGTGAAATGCTTTTGACGTAAAGAATACTGAAATGTAGCTGTGATAGATTTAATTCACGTGTTGAAATTATAAACTTAAAGATTTTAATTTAGACATTTTGAAGTAAATTTTATTTCAACTCTAAATGACGAGTTATAAATTATAGTTAACTGCAAACTGTTTTACATTTCACTAAATGTAATAATTCTATATCTTTTGTATGTACTCCTCTTTCATATATTGAACAGAAATAATAACCTACAGAATTTTATAATTTAAATTTAAATTTTCACAATAACACAAGTCAAGAAACAATGTTGTGATTTTATAGAAACATTTTGGTTTATAATAATAATTTTTTGAGAAGCTCGTGTGAGCCTGCCTTATCTATACATTTATTGGACGATAGAGATATTAATTGTCATAGTTAAAATGAAAATATTATAGTTATTGTTAGATTAGTTATATTAGTGACAACAATAGTTTCTTACATTGTATTATAACTTTCCCAATTATGTAAATTAACAAAAAAATATATTTTTTTATTTATAAAATCCCTAAAGTGTAAATTTTAATAGAATTTTACTGAAAATAACACTCTTAGTTAGTGTAAGAAATACTTAATTTCAAACCTGACTTTAGGCTTTATAATTTTCGTTCTCACACATTGCATGGCCGAATCGTTTTGTAGCAAAACATTGAAGTGTTTTTATTTTTTATTTTTTAATTTAATAGACATTACTCATTCATAATATGATTTTTTCTTTTTTTTGATATTAACCCACGATGGTATCGTATAGTCTCAAATGATTTACGAAAAAAAAATTCGTACAATGCAGATCGCGTGTTAAAATTAACAATAAAAACATTAAAATGTAGTCATGGGACTTGAGGGGCCCTGCAACGCTTTGCGAAAGAGGCATTACTTCGGCTGCTCTTGCACTGGTTGTAGCACCGAGAAAGAAAATCGATTCAATTGAATCAGTTATAATACGAAATAGCGTATAGTACTATTGTTCATATTGCATTTTGAAATAAACAAAATTTGTCTTTATTGTTTTGACAATACACCTAAAACAAAAATAATAAGTGTGTTGTTTATAGTTTATTATGGCGTTTTTTTGTTATCGGTTCGGCTAATATTTCGAGTAAAATTGCACATTACATTTGAGTAAAACGATTAAACGCGTAATGTATGTGTGTGTTTTTGATTTTCAGAAATGAACGAAATTTCAAAATGTCGAAAATGTGGCAGCTGTCCGGAATTCGTGCAACATTTTTGGAGGTAAGAGATTCGTGGTGCATCATCACAGTTATATATATATATATATATTTTTTTTTTGGTATTATTATTTATACTATATAGTGGTAATAAAAATAATTGAGAGAACTGCCAATGACCTGCGTACGACTATTAGTCTCTCTCCGGACTATGTGGAAAACCGTGAAATTGAAATTTATTTTTTTCCTTATACTTTTCACGTTAAACATCAATCTCGGTATTCGATACACATTTATCATAATGTAACTTAGCTTTGTTGAGGATTTTTTTTCGTTTTGTTTTTTTTTTTTTTTTTTTTTCATGCACGTGGAACGTGGATAGACGTGCGATAATTTAATGCGGTACATCTCGATCGGCTGAGATAAAAAAAAAATAAAAAATAAAATAAAATACAAAAATAAAATAACGCGTCAGATACCGATGTGCTCTATCTAATACGCCTTCACTAGGTATTTGCAGTGAGGTAACTGTGCACGGCCTCACGGTTTTAGGTCATAAGGTAATCAATATGGTAATGAAAAAAAAAAAAAATAATAATAATAATAATGTGTAAAGAAATGGTGAGAAAATTTTGCGCGAATTACAGTTATGCAATTTGTTTTCATTCGTTAAAAATGAAGTGTGATAGAGAGAAAAAAAAATTATGCGTTAGATTTTCAAGTCACCAGAATTATGCGAGGTGGATCGTTATTCCCGTATAATACCGGTATAGTATTTTTTTTTACTCAAGACAATATACCTATTATTTCAATAATCAATAACTTCCCGGGAAACACGGCTTGAACGCCACGCGGCTCTGCTCGATAAGAGTTATTACATGCGATTTTCTAAATAGGAATTATTGCAATTTCATTAAATCGTTTCGATTCGCAACTATGTTGAAAACTCGAATTACGGTATACGATTTAATCCGAGATTTAATCTCGCTTATAAAATAAAATAAGCCGATAGGATACGGTGACTGCGCGGAAGATATATATATATATATATAGAACAGTGTATTATAATTAAAAATTTTCAAAGAAAATTATTACATAAACCGGGGTATAAATAATTATCGGCTGAGGGGCTATAACTATATAGATCAGTGTTTCCCAACCTGGGGGGCGCGCCCCCCTTGGGAGGCGCAAACAGTCATCATGAAGTAAAATTTTTATTCATTAAATTTGCATTTAATGTAGAGAAAAAATTAAAAAATATATAACGACCGTTATTGGAAATCGATAACAGAAGAAGATTACAATATTAGTGTATAGCCACTAAACATAATTTGTTATTATTATTTTATATTAACTTCTTGCTATAATTATTCTTATAAATTTGATTAATATTGATAATACCATTATATTATTTACTGTTATATATAATTATTATCATTGTCATCCCAAATATTGTTTAGTATATTTGTAAATTATACGGAAAAGGTAATACATTTTTTTCATATGTAGGAGGGAAGGGAGGCGCGAGATTTTTGAAAATCTACAAAAGGGGGCGTAGAATAGAAAAGGCTGGGAACCACTGATAGAGATAGATATAATACTGTAATATTTGTAGAACGTTTTTAGCACATTATTAGTGCTCGTAAAAAAAAATTATGTTCGTGTCGAGAAATGAAAATAATTTTTTAAGAACGTATAAATACTAACTTACATTGGAATTGCAAAATTTCTCACTTTTTACTGCTTTTAACCGAAACTATTAAAGTCTATAAAATCGTTACTCGAAAAGGTCGAGGTGTTCAGTAAAACCTACAAGAATGTCGTCGGATAAGCATTACGGATAAGCCATAAAAATTACACTATTTAGAGATACAAAAAAAATAACGTTTAACAATATTTCGTTTACTATTTTATGTCCACGATAGGGGCATATTTAAGATTGTTGTTCTGAGGGGGCTAAAATGAAATCTGATTATATAATTCGTAATTAATTGTACTATTTATCTATATACGAATAGCATTTAATTACTGTGATTTGAAGGGGGGGCTAAAACTACTCTTTGGAGAGGTTTAGCCCTCCCTTAAATACACCCCTGGTCCTCGAAACACTTGACGTAAACATTGTCAAATTTTTAAACCACGGTGAAGATCAATGTATTTTTTATTGTGGTATTTTTTTCGAAACGCGTTTCAAATGTACAATACGAAGGATTAAAAAATAATGTAAGAAATTTTGCTAAATACAATTTTAAATTCGTATTTTTTTTCCACGCGTCTATAAAATATTTTATCGCGTTAGAGACGAACCATAAAAATTTCGGGACAAAGTGATTATTTTCATAAACGTTTATTTGAAATTTTATCGATATGTACACGGTTAGGTACATCAAACACATCGCATTAATTACGTGTTTATCATATTGGTTGAACGCGCGTTGAGTTCAATTTATAATGAAATCACGGCGTACGTCATCTCGTGTAACGTATTACATTTTCTGTTTCCCGAGTTTCGTGTGATGTTCGTATAAACGTTGTGTGCGACGGTAATGGTTTTGGCATCACTTCACTTAATAACAGTACCGAGGTGTAAAATGTAAAATCTTTTTCTCGACTTAATCGTTTAATGGGAACATAACCGCGCGAGTACATATAATATATTATCAGTAATGTGTTTAATGATCTATAATATGTTTTTAATCGATTTTTGCGTGATAATATATTATTTTTAACACTTCGTGAACATTTTTTTCCGCGGCGTATCAAAGAACATATTATTATTAGATGTAAACGGTATGGATAAAAAAAAAAAAAAAATGATGCGTCCATCTTCCGCACGTATATTTCGAAACAAATCCATCACAAACGCGAATGCAATCGATAATAATAATAATATTATGTCTGCCGACTCGACTTGAGGTCAAATTGGCACAAAAGCGCTGTGGGACGTGCACAAATGAAGCCGCGGCAGCGGTTCTGACAAAACGAAAGTGAATTTACATGTTATCAATTTATTTCAACGTGCATTTGCACACCCAGAGGGGAGGTTAAGGGGTTATAACCCCTCCCGAAATTTTTTTATTTAGTATTGCGTTTATTTACGTGTATTATTGTATTAATAACTTTGGTGTGTAAGCTAATCTGTTTTCAGAACATTTTCATAATTTAATGTGTTTACACATTATGTTAAAAAATCAGTATTCAAATTACCTGGACACTGTGGTTATCTTGTTTTAAATCCCTTTTACTACCCATCCTTCCAATTCAATTTTGTTTTTATTCTAAATTATAATTTATTTTTTGATTCTGAAAACAACAGTGTAAATCGTTTTGTGCGGCAGTCATATAAAATGGTATATAATTTGAAAAAAATATGAAAATTAATTTTTCTTTAAAACTTTTAATCCCAAGTTAGGTTTTTATGTCGAATTGATGAATATTTTTGATTTACGAAGTGTTATGACGCTGTATAACCTCATTTTACTTTAGTTTTACTGTAATTATGAGAGAAACCATTTTCAAAGCATAAAGAACAAATGATTTCCTCTAATTTTAATGCGTGATATCATTTTAAAATTTTGATTTACCTCGGGCTCTAAAAAAATTTGTAATTTTTGATAGGTGGAAAATAAATTTGTTCTATTTTACTTTTAATATAACGTTTTATTTTAGGGATTAACTAGCTGTTACAGTGGTTTAGCAATCCAACAGATAGTCATCTGTAAGTTATGTAGTTCATATAATGATATAAAGTGGTTGATTCAAATTTTTTAATAACTCTCCCCGAAAAAAAATCCTGTGTGCGCCACTGTCAACGCATATTATTAGTCAATAATAATAATTAGCCGTTTTGACCGTCGTTTTAAATCTTTATCTCGAGAGCAATTTAACAGAAACTCGAGTGCTTAAACATGTTTTTAAAAATACCTATAATCAAAACAGTTCATGTACGCAGACATTACAGGCTTATCACAAAATCTAGTTTTTTGCTTATGTCATTTGCTGGGCGTTCAATGAAGCCGCCCTCGGAATAATCATTATTCTCACGGCGTATACTAATCAACGCCAAACCACGTAACCGATCTTGAGACATAGTCTGAGTCAAACTTTTAGTCGGCCGAGAAACTTTTTGTTATTATGCATTTTATACCGTCTGACAGACACAAGAATATTATAAAACATTAAGACGTTTTTAAATTTGTCGATAGTGGATTTGATCAATTTTAAATAATATTTTTGTGGTGAAAGAATAATATTTATTGTTTATTTACGCGTATTGAAAAGAATTAACCGAGACCTGTTAGGCGAGAGGGAAGGCACATAGTTAAGGGGTGGTTTGGGGTGGCCGGCCACCTATTCCAGTTAACTGGCCACTTCAACTAATTGATTGACCTACGAAGACTAAGACATTTATACACATTCATAAAATATTTTGCTGAAAAATATTATTTTGATGGTAAGAAAGAAAACGAACCCGACATTTTCTGATTTGAAATGTTTTTTAATTAAACTCACGAATATCACATGTACAGTGGCATTTCGATACCCATTTCAGCTCACTGGGTTTTATATTCCAGTGGTGGCTCATAGTTACTGGTGATGGGTGTGAAAAATGTAATACAGATTTATAGGGCTTAGCGTAAATTGGAATATGACAATATCATATGCAGAAATTCCGCTGTGAAGTTGTTTGAAATAAAACACACATATTTTTTCCAAATTTAAAATTTTTTAACAATATGTTTTGTCGATTTTTATTCTTTATGAGATTGAGTTAAGTAACGTTAATATTAGTCACCCCATATGTTACATTCCTGGAACGTTCCTGTGGGGTTGGAGATATGAAGAGATTGTTTTCCTCGAAATCGATTTCCCAAACACCTCCATGGGTATTTTTGATTTTTGAGGTGGCGTTTTTCTGTAATTATTATTTTATTATTTTTTTCGTTTTTTGTTATAATCTCAAGACTTGCAAAGAAACTCATATGATGATGTACTTATACTATGTGCGATGGAAAATAATTAAAAATATCAAATCATACTCGGGATAACCGAAAAACAATCATCGGTTATTTACAATTTAATTGAGGGGATTTGTGAGATTTTCGAAAACCTAAAAGGGATAAGAACCGTGAAGAAAAAATAAAAAAAAAATGTTGGGAATCACTGTCCTACATTTACGCTGCACTCCAAATGATTCGTGTGTTCATATCTCACACACACACACATGCTTACGAGTGCTGTGTAGTCAGTTTCTGTCGACGCTCGGCGATGTTAATCAGTCATGTTTTGTCGTGGCACCCGGAGACGTTGGCTTGTGCTGTCGGCCGCCGGATCGGCTCCGCAGCCGTATGCCCCGAGAATAAATTATATATTTTGCCGCATAATTCCCACCGCAACGCACACTCTCATCTATCAACGATATTCTTTACACCACTGCAGCCACCACCACCACCACCACCACTATCACCGCTCTCTGCGCGCCTCTCCCGGAGGACGATGCTTATTTGGATCCGGAGGGTTTTTCTTTTTGGTTTATTTTTTTTTTTTTTTTTTGTTCCCCCTCCCCCGTTTTTGACGGCTCCGCGCGGCATCCGATCATAACTCAATACCGTAATTTTATTTGTTTGGAATTCACTGCGGGAGAAATGACTTTCTGACGATATAGAGAGAAATCCGACGTTGTAGAAATAACCCGAGTGATATTATTGTGCGGGCTATAATAATATAATACGTAATAATTGTTTGGGGCCTAAACGGTAGCCCGCCATGTAAATGCGCACGAAACGTTCGCATTGAAATCCAGTGCAAATTTTGCAACGTTGCCAGATTTACAGTTTTGAAAACAATACAATTTAATATAACAATAATAAGTGTGAATAAATTGTTAATAATTATTGCTTTTCTCCTATTGAAATCATTTAATTGGTAAACAGCAATTAGTCATAGGCGTAACTAGGCAAGGGGAGTTTGAGTTCCTCGCCCCCAATACATTTCAAAACCCCTTAAAAATCATCCGTGACAATATTTTGTTATTTTTTAGTGTTAAATGATTGAAAAAAATTTTTTATTTATTAACAATAAAACGCTTTCAGGAGGAATAATTTAATATTTTTACTAGCCAATTTAATCTACATTTATTTTAAAAGAACTATAATATCTATATCAATAATAATAATAATAATAATAATAATAATAATAATAAAAATTTAGTGTTTAATAAAAATGCTGGATATTTATTATTAATGTAATACATATATTACATTAGAAATAAAACAAAACATTTTAATTACGCCCCAAAAAATAAAATATTAAGTCTTTTTTAGGAACATAACCTTGGGATAAAATTTTGAATTTGAATTTGTTGGATAACCATAAATGCGTTCACTTAACTTTAATTTATTTTAAAGAAAATATCTACTTCAGTTGTTTAACCAGTAAACATTTTTTAAAAAAGTTATGAATGTTTAGAATATTAATTTTCTCACATCGTAATTCACAGTGATATAGAAATGTTTCTTGTAAAATGTTAGTTGTAAAATAACCATATGAAAGATCATTATACTATTGTTTTCATCGTAAGCCAAATTACAATGAAAGAAGACACAGTTTGCTTATGTTGTATTTATTTAGAAAAAAATTCGCGTTACGTTATTCCGAGACGAAACTAAGACTCTACGTGCGTCTTTTCTGCGGAATAATTTAATTTATATAAGTCTAGTTTGGACTCTTCAAAACGTGATACAATATTGACGACCGCGCGTAGGTGGCAAGTGAAAGGAATATGATTACAATGTGAAAGGCTGACGAGTGTTGGCAAAATGTACGTACTACAAAACAGTAATCATTGCGTTGGTTGGCACATGTACGAATTATCTTCAATTTGGCATCTCTCTTTCTCTCTCTCTCTCTCTCTCTTTCCCTCTTACTATGTAAATATATATATTATATTATTGTACGTTATTGATTCCATGCCAACAAAGTTGACTGGAAAATAAACTTGTTAACCACTCTTAGCCACGCGTCGTCATATTACACGAATTAGAATTATAAAACACACAAATTAAAATGTGTTTGTAAATAAACTGCTCGGGTTGATTATTTGAACACGAAAAACTCGAATGATTAGTAAATTTTGAAAGTTTCTACTTTTCATAAATCATTTGAAACACTAATAATACGATATTTTTGTAGAGAAAATATTTGTTTTTGTTTGTTTTTCAAATGGTTACCACTATTTTTAACTTCACTCACAGACAGCTGGATCATGTTGCCTGACGTTTACGTTTTTGTTTTTGGACCGATTGTTTGAGAGATGGAAACCTTTGAAGTTTAGAGTAGAGGAAAGCGGATAAGCAGTGGTACACCGTTACATACTTTACTGTCACTACTAAAAATGGCGGTTGTCATTAAAAAAAAAAAAAAAAAAAAATTTGTGTAAGCAAAAAAAAAATAGTTTTCTCCGCAGAGTTTTGACATTTAAAAATAAAATTCGAAAACAACAAAATCGACTGGGAAATCGAACGAATTGCGTTCATTAAATATTCTTGTATAACACGAATTCTCGGTTTATTTTAGTGCGAATAAGTCTTTTAGTCGTTATTGCACAACAAACAATTCAGTGGACTGAGCGATTTCAGTTGCAAATCGTTATTTTCATCACAAAGAAGTCGCAATGCCACTGTAAGATTGACGTTGAGTTCATGTACTTGTTGTCAGCATTGTGGCGGCGCACTGTAGTGGCGCCGAATATAATTATATTTTAAGAAGAATCGCAATATTGTACACGTTTTAGAGGTCATCCTCTTTTGTATCAATAGGCCCGCAGTGGCGTGTTTGAGTGGGGCAACGGGGGCGATCGCCAAGGACTCATAAATCTGTTTATACGTATTATGACATGTTGATGACGAGTACAAAATTAGAATAATTTTAAGTTTAGATTCTTAGCGGGCCGTAGAAGCCAGTGGTTTTAAGTAGATATATTATTATTTTTTACACTTTTATTATTCAACAAAGTAGGTTTTCGGTAAGAGATTTTGTTTTAGTAATTTTGTCGTAACTCCAAAATTAATTTTACTAGAACTTGATATTTTCAACCCTTATCAGCAATAATGCAATACAGACTGAAAAAAATTTCAAAAAAAATTAAACATTTCTAGCATAAATATATAATTTTGGAAATATCTTTCTTTTTTTACATATATACTCGTAATTTTAATTTCTTAATCCGGTGTAAATTTTTTTTAACCAAAATATTTCTCACCTCTAGTGAAATTTTCTCAAAAGTTGACTTAATGAATACGTGTTTATAAGTGTTTAAAGTCATAATTTGGTTATAACATTTGTAATTTATCGTTTTATGAGACGTTTTGTGCGAGCTTAATCTTCTAAAGTTTTAGTTATGTTTACATTAAAATTTGTTTAGTACATATATCTCATTTAAAAAAAGCTTTAAAAGTGAAAACATGCCAAAATCAATAGCTCTTACGAATATTTAAATCAAAAGCCACTAGTCTGTTGTTATTCCAAAACTATTTTAGTTTGAGACTTGGAAATCGTATCGCTAATTTATCTCATGAAAAATTGCGATACGATTACCAACAGAATTTCACACGGAATCGTTTTTCGAATGCAACGATTTACTTCGCTATATTGATTCCTTATTGAGTCACTTTTTGGAGTAGTGTACCTAAAATTCTCAACACATACACCATTCCCACTAGTATCTAGTCTCGGTAGCGAAGAATACCAATGGTGCGAAGCGTGCAGTTATGTCCACAATACATTTGATCTTTCGAGAATGCGTTTTAATTACACAAATTAACAAGACTTTTAAGAGTGTACGCATACTGTTTAACGTGGGCTGCATGTATCGTTCGATAATAATTAATCAAACCGATTTAATTAATAGTCGAATCTGTCTGAACTGTATGACGCGACGTAGGCAGTTGGGTATTGCCGCGATATTTTTTCCTGTGTAGCTTCGGAATGATATTCCTCGTGGCGCAATGTTTGCATTTATTACCGCAAGAAATATCGATGGGATTAATAATTAGTTGTCAGCGGATAAGGCTGTTGGACGAATCACATTAAAAGGAGGATTTGTGTGCACAAACCGCGTCGTCGGCACACTATATATTATTGATAATAATAACGGCTAATATTATTAAATCCCCAACTGTGCGGTGCACACTAACGATCGTCCATTAGTTTCTTCCGTGAAACGTGTTGATCTTTTTATCATTATTTATTCAGCGGTCTCCCCTCGTTTCGTTTTTACAAATGATCCGAAAATGATCCGGCCACGAAAGTTATACGTCTCGTTGTGTTTTGTACATCATTTCTTAATTCGATTTATTAAATTTTTTGTCGAACAACAATGCTGCGAATGATCGATTACTTTCAGTTTATTTTATTCCGTCGAGCGAAGACACCGAGTCACGATCATTTAAGTATTTCAAGTTAATAAATTCTATTAAACGATTTTTGAAGTTTACTGTTCATTATGTAATGTTCTTCAAGAGTAGGCTTGGGGACTCGTAGCATTTGCATATATTTTTTGAAAGATCATTAAAATACCAGAGTAAAATATAAATATTGTTTTTAACGCAAAGAATCTAAATCTTAAATTTGATTTTGCATATTTATGCATATTTTTCAGTTTTGGCTTATTAGAGCATATTTTAACTTTTATGTGCTATAAAATATCATATGTTTGTATTATTTAATCTTGTCCTGCGTCTTTTTTGATTCACATTGATCAAAATTAATTGACACTGATATGCAACAACATATTCAAATGGATTGTTATAAAATATTTTTGAAATTATATTTAATTATGAAAAATGATCTAGGTACACAGTTTATTTTAATTATCAATAAATGACCGCATTATCGCGGAAAACATCATAAATAATTGAGTTCCATAAAAAAGCTTTGAGTTTGATCAATAATTTTTAAGAAACATTTACTTAAATGTCATTATTAATTATTTTATTTAATTATCAATTAATAAAAAAAAAAAAATTTAGAACAATAGTTATGTATATACTTATTTATCAGGTCAATTGTTTAGAGCATACTTTAGTACATATTTTGCTGTTTTTAAGCATATTTGCATGCATATTTTACTGTTTTTTAGAGCTAGAAGTCCCTAAGCCTATTCATGAGGTATTATTATTATTTAATAAAACAGCTTTTACCGCGCTTTACCACACAATCGATTAAATATGAGAAATTATTTTTTGTTTTTAAATTGAAGTCAACGGGTTTTTTTGAAATTTCCTCACCATTAAAATGTATTAAGTAATGCAGAATTTGAAATTTTCAATCATCAATTTTGACGGAACACTCAATTCACTCATGAACATTTTTAACCAGTACTGATACTATGAGTGTAACAATATACATTTTGTAATCATAAATACTGTAATCGAATTTATCGCTTGAGTGCGTATAAGAATCAATCCATTAATTCCTTTAACTCTACATATCCCGTAATCGTTTCAATCGACTTTGAATATTGCACATATTTTTTTTTTTTTTCATTTTTGAAATTATTTTAGTGATTTAACAATATTTACAGATACTGTACGACTATATTATTATAACGGCTTTAAAATCCATCAAGTGATTGGATTCTGTTCAGTAACCGTAGCGATAATATGTATATAATATATATATAGAGTATACAGTCGAGACTTTTAAAACCCATTACTTCTTCAGAGTTGGTTGCTCGTACAACCATGGAGATTTTATCAGGAGTAAACAGGTTGAATAATTCTTTTTTCTTTTTAGATCTATAAATATTTTAAATAACGCTTTATAAATAAAATATGTGATGTCGTTATGGAAAGAATAATGATAGCTATATTTATTAATGTTTTTTATGAGTTGGCATCGTATTTTCCGTTCGCTATAAAATAAAATTAAAATTGTACAGTTGTTTGCGAAAATAAATACAAAAATATTATAAATAAATACCTATGTACGCGGTCAATTATTAATGACCATTATAATAGGGTCCGACTTATGTGATCTTTTACGTTTTCGTTTTTATTTTAGATATTAAAAAAAATCCTTGGGGAAATTTGAAATTATAACTATTAGTTGATCTCAAAAAGTGTTGTATTCGTGTATGCATGTAATAATTGATTATTTACTACTTAACAATTAAATATTTGATACTATAGTATAACATCAATACGTAACTATAAAATTTTCGCCTCCTGCAAAGAATTTTAGCGCTCCTCTATAAAACCATCAATTTTGGTACACATTTTGTTGTTTTTCTATTTCTTCTAGTTTTAATTTTTTTATTTTGAGCACTACCTAGTTCTTTTTGTACTCAATAGTCACTTATGATCTATAAATGTTGAATTTAAACTGATTATAATTGAATGGTGGACATAATATATGATAATATAGTAGCTCATAAAATGTTAAATAGTATTTTGTTAATATTTTAGTTTTGTCAAACTAGGTGATCAGTGATGACATTATCTTGTTTTTATTGAAATTTTTGCAATGTATATCTATTGTCTATGTAAAACAATATTTGCTCTTAATGTTTCATTTCCTCATCAACTATTACAATTTGAGAATACTCAATATACAAAAATAGACAAAGAATCACCGGACAAATTATATTTTTTATAGACAAGTAATACAAATCAATAATTTATAAAAATATGTATTAAAGATTTTAGATTCTTGGTGCCTCCTCAAATCGTCATGCCTACATGCATTGCGGGGGTTGTGAGGTCCTAGTTACACCACTGTACGCTGTTATTGTTATAATTATAATATAGACTTATGTTTCTAGGTTTTCGATTAATTATCAGGTATAATTGTTTTAATTTACACCCAAGTAGCTATTTATAAAATGAAAATTAGATTAAAATTTAGATGCAAGGGTCGGCGAAACACAAACTGCGGGAAAAAAGAACGTTAATTTGAATACTACCGCGAGTCTGGTGTTTATAAAAATTAATGTTTTTCACCACGTTAATGTTAACACAAACGATACACGGTCATGTTGTAAAAATACAGCTTTATATTTATAAGCTTATTAGTTTAAAAATACATTCCTAGGTAAAACGGCGGAACGTTTATTGATATAAAAAATACTGTGCACAATAATAATATAACGATTACAATAAAATATATTCGTACGAGTAAACGAGTTATGTCATATAATAAATATAGCTTAAAAACTTAACACCGGAAAAACGTGTGTAGCATATATTTAAACTGCAGTAAGCCGCGTATGATTCGTTTTCTCCCCCTCGCATCGAAATCGAGTTAGCATCGAGGTTTGGATGTATAATTTGCATTTTAGTTTCTGTGTATTTTCCCCGCTCCCCCCTCCACAATGAAAAAATGAAACATTCCGCAATACGTTTCGAAATTAACAATCCTTTAATATCACTCCGGGGACGAATAAAACGCATTATATTCGAAGCGTTTAAAACGGGATAAGAATGAAAGTAAATATATTATTATTGTGTATAAAATAAGAATTTTAGCGGTTGTTTTGTGCGCGAAACTTACAAAAAAAAAGAAAAAAGTAGTAATAAATGCAGTCAAAGTTATTTTTTCCTGTGGGCGAGAAAAGTGAAAGAAAAAAATGCACGTATAGAACGCAGGATAAAGTTTGTTCGAATTCTCCCCTTAAGTGATTAATCGCGCGTGGCTGTTTTTATGTATATACCTAATTATTATTATAAATACATAATTTCCATAATCTGACACGACGCGACGTCCGATCCTGCTAATTTTTATATTTTGATTTATATTTTCAATATATTCGAAAGAAAAAAAAAAAAAACACGTGTGACACGAGTCGTTTGTTTAAATTCAAATGGACACGACGACGGAGCGAGCGAGCAATTTATTTCAACGATAATGTCTGTTTTATTTTTATTTAATTTATTTTTTTTCTCATCTAAAAGCAGTGGAGGTCAACGAGTTTCTCGGTGGCTGTGATCAATCGATCGAGAATGCGACTTGAGTGATTACGCCTTACGGGACGAGAAGGGGATGTTATTGGATTTTTCAAACGCGTAAGTAGTTAAGTGTGTCCGGCTGCAGAGACTGTGTATATACGGGATAAGTATATTATATCGATCGGCGCGAGAGACCGCGGCGTACTCGGGGGGCGGCGGCGGGGAATTGAAGCGGGCCGAAATTTTATCGGATTACGCGTTAACTTAATTTCGAAAACACTCGGTAATGGACGTTGTATTTTTGAGCGTATAATAGTCGAGTGGTTTTAATGTTTCGGGTATATATGTACGGTTCTGGATTAACGGCGTTTGCGTCGTCTCGTCCGCAGTTGTTAATTATTCGGGCACGATAACGACTATTGGCACGGGGCAAAAGATTTTCATGTACTCAGGGCGCTTATCGTACGTCTCGCGTTAAAAACGGGATCATCCCCCCTTTTTTTTAAAGCAAATTATCGTCTCCCTTTGTCTCGAAAAAAAAAGTACGAACGGAACGATTTTTGAACCCGATATCAAAAGGTTACCGCGTTTTAATCGTTTCATTTTCATATTATTATGTGCGTAAACACTTCGCACTTTGGGTATTCTTCACTCTTCGGGTGGGATTTGGTGGGTGTGTTAAATTCTATAGAAACGATAAATAATTTCTTCAACGAAACGATACTGAGCCGAGCTCTCGTTACGGTATTACGAGCGTTAAAAATAAATATAACAATTAAGAAATACACGTTTACTGACTATTGTGTTACCACGGTTACTATATTGAACAAATGAATTGGTTTTTATCAAATTTTTTGTAACAACCAATTAAATAATCAAAGCGAAAAAAAATAACGTGAAATCATATTTTATACTAGGTAAATCCTTTGAAAAATACGAATTTCGAAAATTAACCTATTTAAAGTACCATCTAGAGCCGAATTCTGATCCAAAAAGTAGCTGGTCGAAACTTTTTTGGACAAGTAGTTCTCTACGAACAAATGTTAACAAAACGGGAGAAAAAAAATAGTAAAAAAATAAACTTCGCTCCACTAAGAATGTAAATAGGAAAAATTATATTTGTGCAATGAAATTATTTCTTAGAGAAATTGAAATTCGAGTTTTCGATTCTTAAATGAAAGTCAAAATAAACGCGTTGCAATTTACAAATATTACAGGTGAAACTTCGAATATATTGTCGTTTTATATAATTGAAGTTTTCACAAAATATTGACGTTTCCGGGGAACAGTTTTAATACCAAATTTAGAGATGATGTTATGGGAAAGGGACGAACAGTGTTTTTTTAAATTTAAATAATATTTAAAAGTATTATTTTTGAATGAATCCAGGGACTAATGCAGCAAAAGAAAGAAGATAATGTTATAATGTATGTAGGGAAACAGAGAATCGATTCATTGTTCCTAAAATCATAGCGATGATAGTCTTAAATCTGTATTGATTTTTGTGATTTTCAACACAATTGAAAATTTAATAATATAATGATTTTTTTCAAACTCAGAACGAAAATGAGAGTAAACGATAAATAGTGTTTTTAAAATATTAAAAATGATATAAAGTGAATTTAAAACAATTTCGTCAAAGAAACGATAAAACGTAAAATTTATCGTACAATTTTATTATTTTAAGAGGTATTTTTTTTTTTATGGTCAGTCAAAATAATTTATACATTTAAAATGTGAATTTTTTCGTATTAAAACGGTCGAGTCGTTTAAAAGACAGTCCTTATAAATTATGAAAAAAATATTGCGTGAATTAAAAACGTTTCCATCTTAGCTTAATGCGAGCTATGATTAATCGCATTATAATCTAATAATATCCGATTATAAATCAAATTTTTGTAGATCAACGATACGTGTGTTACTTGTAAATATGTAACACGTTTTTAATGATGACTTTTTAATTGAAGTGCCCGCCTTATACGTTATACAACGTCTTTGCCATGTTTCGTTCGATATAATTTATTGTTATCATTTATCAGAATATATTGTAGTATTACATTAGTTCGAAGTTAATCATATTTGCGGCTTTGTATATACGTACACTAGGAGCTAATGTAGTACTGATGTTGGGTACGACTTATAATATTTGGTTTTTGTTAATTATTATTAAAATTATCTTTTAATCGAATCTGAAATTAAAAGTACATTTAACCGACGTAACCGTGGCTTTGAAGTAAAGTTCATTGGATGACGTTGTCACATAATTTTGATTTTTAATTTCATACTAGAATAAAACATAAAAATATTAAGCAATTAAACGAACGGTTACGAAATCGTGTAATTAAAACGCAATATACACCTATAATAATTAAAACCGTGTAAGAGGATTGCTCGAACGGTCGACCACGGATGACTTGAAAGTGGATTTTCTATGCTCCTATACGTAGGCGGGACTGGAGATGAAAGATTTTTGTTTTAATTGGTTTTTTTTTTTTTTTTTTTAATTTGATAAAGTCATAAATGTATCCGGTTTTTGTACGTATTTTCGTTTTAAGTATATTGTGTGTGGATCATAATATTATTATTTAATTTATTTGAGATATCCATGACGCACTCGTCCTATGTAACGCCGTGTTCACCGTGTTGGTTTAGTGTAATTTGTTATCTACAAACGAAAATTATCTTGATACCGCACAAATTGAAATCACTCTATCCACCGTGAATCCTTGAAAGTAAATATCATTTTTTTTTGTTCACGTACACGAATTTATAAACACTCATAAATTTCGTTTTCGTTTTAAAGTGTACACTTCTATAACGTTTACTTGACAGAAAAATTATTGAGTTTATTCAATGGTTAAATACTTCTACGCAATGTCCGTACCGTTTGGTTTGAAATACAATTTGACCCAATAGATATTAGTAGATCTATAAGGACGATCTATTTTGGTAACGTGTTGGACGAGCACCAAAATGTCAAACATTGGACTTCAAAGGTTTGTTTTGATATCTGAACTTGATTTTCACTAAATATATTATTATATACCATAAATAATATTGTACTTAAACGCTCCTCGTGTTCGTCCTCATAAGTCATCAATTATTTTGAAGTCGAATAAAACCGCACGTCGTAGTGATATAAATCTATTTATTTCGAATTAATTTTTTCGTCTCGCGTAGCCGCCGTCGGTTGATTTAAACTCTAGACGGACCGTGTTGGATTTTTTTTTTCTGATTATAATATTATATTAAATTGATTATTTCACAGATCAATGATTAACAACAGTCGCATATTTTGTGCATAGTAATTACATAGGTGTGATTATTATTAATTAAAACGAATTATGGAATTCAATTTGTATTACAATATTATTGATTTCGTACCCATTACTAGCCGTAGTGTCAAATTTAATATTTACGCAACATTTATAATAATTATTATGATTTATATTACACGTCGTTTTATCAGCAGTGTTTTTAATATTTATAATCTAGTGCGTATAAATCAAAACGTATGTGAAACCCGGGAATTTAACGCGCTCTTCTTACAAGTCGTAGTAGCCGTATTAGAATCCGAGTGTCCGGTTAGTGTATTTTTTTTTTTCGTGCTGTTTATGGACTTACGATAAATTATATTATACGACATTTTTATTTGCATTGTAATTATATTATTACTATCGTTACAATCATTGTCAATAGACAAACTAAAGTATATAGGACACTGCATACCTAAGTCGTCGTTTTGGGCCTTGCAGAGCGCTGTTCACCGATATGTAAAAAGTAAAATCCCGTCGGATGACCTTTGAGAATTTTTTATTTACCGCGACACCGGTCGTCGCAGTAAAATAGAGAAATAATATAATATTATGTTTATGATTATTTTTTTTTCTCCCCCCCCGATATACTCGTAAATATTTTTCCCCGTAACAACATATAATAATAAGTTGGGTATTATTATTATTACTATTATTAACGGCGCGGTTATTATTTACCAGGAATGTAATGTCCGTACAGTAATAATAATAATTTTCATCTGAAAATAATACGTTTTACGATCGGTACGGGGGGAAAAAAATTTGAGGTTAAAGAACGAACTCGAGACGATGCCGAAAGACGGTGAGATGCGAATAAAACGTCGTATCATTCAGGGTTGTTGGAAAACCGGGAAATATCAGGGAATTTCCGAATGCTCGAAAAAACAGGGAAAAGTCAGGGAAAATGATTACATTTCTGGAATTCTACTTTTAAGCGCTTTAAATTATGTATAAGGCGCAACATTGACATTTATTAGATTCTGAGTGGAGTGAAGAAACTAGTGTTTCTACAGTGACGTTTATTTATTTTTATTTTTTCTCGCAGAGTTAATGTGAACAGGCAGTGTAAAAAAAAAAAAAAAATTGTAATGATTACAAGCTTTATTCCTAATTTTTATTTAAAATTTTCTTGAATAAACTGAAGTTCCGCTTTGAGTTATTTCAATGAAGAAAATATCGTTTCTTTAAAACGTAATGCTTTCATCCGAGAAGCGAGGTATGTTTGACTTTTTAAACTACGAAATAGGCCAGTTAGAACATTTTGTGTTATAGGTAATAAATAAACGTTAAACAAAGATGATATTTAAAAAGTGTGTACTTCGCTCGTCGGGGTATTCTTCGCACGTCGGGTGGGATTCTCTTGACGGGTGTATTGAATTTTAAAGAAACGATAGATCATTTCTTCAATAAAACGATTCTGAACGAAGAAAGTTAATAATATAAAAAATAAATGAGAAAAAAAATTTTTAGAAAAATGTCTAAAATTTTTTTTTCACATTTTCAAAATTTTCTTGCGCCAAAATCTTTCTTATATGATTTTCTATTTATGTTTAAATTATCATATAGTTCGAATCAAAAAATGATGGTTTCCGAGTCGTTTTTGTCAAATTTTGGGTAGTTTTTTCCAAAAAAAAAAATTGAAGAATTTAGAAATTCAAAAAATGACCTCTCTAAAGTACAACCTAGAGGCAAATCCGGTTTCAAAAAGTTATTGATCGTAACTTTTGGACAATTATTTCTGTACAAAAAGTTGTACATAGAAAAAAAAAAAATAAAGAAATAAAAAATTTAAAAAAATAAACATCATTGTAAAAACACTAGCTTCTTCACTTCGTTCCGAATCTAAAAGTTTGGATATTATTTTATTTATATCAGAAAAATACTGTTTTTATAAATCTATTATCAACCCGTCGTTGTTCATTTATTTATTTTTCAATTAATATAAAAATAAAATTATTTAAACAATAAAAATTTTATTTTATTTAACTGAATTGTTTCTTCGCGGTACATTCAGCACTGGTATCACCTATCACATTGTAAACAAACGACCTCAATTTCATAACACTTGATGACCACCGTTGATAAGACGTCAATATTAAATATGGTCAATAAGACCATATTTTTATTATCCATGTCATCTCGATAATATCTCGATTGTACAATGCACATTATATAGAGTGGCCATACAGTATACTGTTACGTGTAATGAATTGAAGCAATCAAATGGAATACACTTAAAGTGGCCATTTTTAGAAAAATAAAATTATTTTTCTTATTCGATTGGTACCACTTTAAATTTTCATATTATCATATTAGATAAGCTATACAAAAACAATAACATTAATTTTAAAGTATGATAACAGTTCCTTATCAGTGATCCGATTGAACAAGTGATACAATATTTCGATACGGTAATTTGATTCTTTTCGATAGGTCGCTTTAAGGGTATTCCATTCCAATGCTTCATTTAGTTATACGTATGACCACCGGTTGGTTCGCGGTCTAGGCGCGTGAAATGTTAAAAAATATTCACTTTCGTGCGTCGTGACGACGACTTCTACATAACCTATCTACTTCAATGTTTATGGTTTTGAATCAATATTACAGGTCGCAATCTCAAACGCATAGTTTAAACAGGGTTCGCAAAAAGGACGCACTCGACCCGTTAATAAAAATGCGCGTGTTATCGCGGTTTTATATTTTACGGCTTGGCGATTTGCATCCCCCTCCCCGGTGGACCGGATATTGGACCGGAAACGAGAGGAGAAAAAAGGCCGGAAACCGCAACCATCGCATTACGCGGCCGTCCGGTCACAGATTTTATCGTGATCCCTCTAGAGGGGGTAGGAGGGGACCATTGAATGATAGGTAAAACTCGGTCCGGTTGGCCGACGACCATGGAAACAATGCAAAGGGTCGTGTTATAAACGCAGTCGGCGCCAAAACGTTATCTCATATTTTTATTTTTTCAGTTATCAATATTAAATATTATTGAATAAGAAACTATCTATTTCGGAATATTGTGTTTAATTAATATCGATGCGTACAACTGTACTGAGTTTAAATTCAAAATCTAAAATTAAACAAGTTACTTTAAACTTTGTTTGAACAATTAAAATTCTTAAATTACATTAATAAATCGAAACGTATAAAATACGTGACTATATTATTATATTTAATAATCCCACATAACGTAGCCGAAACCAAAATAACGCGGTTTGTGATATCACTGTTCAATAATACTTTTAAAGAATTAAATGTAAATTCAAATAATTTAAAATAATATATTTTAGCCTGTTGACCCGAAAAACTTCCTACAGTACCACTTTTGTATGGCTTTTTTTTTCTAATCTATGCTATTATTACTTGAGTATTTTGAAAATCATTCATTTAAATTATATTAATATTGTAATATTACATTTAATTCCAATTGTTATTTAATAAATGAGTATTATTTTTTAATACTATTCACATTTAGAGAATATTGACTTACATTTTTGCATACCTTTCTAGTAAAATTCAACTCCAACCTTTTAATAACCTGAAACTTTACTGTGATGAAAATCATTAAAGTAATTAATATCTAATCATCCTTTTAGTATAAAAAGAACACTCTTTTTTTCTTCAATTTTATAAATGTCAAAGGTTATCCAATATAAATATATATATATATATATAAATAATATTTGTTGAAAGTCCGAAAAGAGAAAGTGCTGCATCTTGTGATTTCCTTTCTGAGGGAAGGGGGGTGGATATTAATGGTCAGGGTTAGGATGTTGATGACCTTACAAACACAACAAAATGCATGCAAATATGCCAAATAAATATTAAAATTTGCTTTTAAAAAAAATTAAAATATGACATTTTAAAATTTTATTAAAAAATGAAAAATATACACTTAGCAAATACATAATATTTTTTACTCAAAAAATTAAAATGTAAGTGGTAAATTCAAATATACCTATATGTATGTTAATTATAAAGGAAAAAAAATACATATGTCATCAACATCCAATCTCTAGTTATGACGATTGAATCGAAGAAATTAGGCGAAAAACGAATTTAAAGGATATATTCTATGTTTCGACTACCCGAACTTTGGTATTATTTTTAATACTGTGTAACGCGCGTTGATGCATTAGACCGTTTTTACCCCTCCCCCCAGTTGCGACGCCGTCGTAGTTCTGGACCGGAACGTAGAGAGAAAAAAAAAGCTAGAAAGATAGAGAGAATGAGGGGGTGTGTGTTAGATAGAAGGAGAGTGATGGGGTGGGGAATAGAGAGGGATGGCTGTCGGAATCGAATGACGACGATATTATGTGTTTTAAATTATTTAGGCGAACGAAATCCTCTTCTTCCACTACACCACTCACCTCCACCCCTCCACTCGCACACGCACCTAAACGCGTATATACGGTAAATACTCGGTAATGCGTAAGCTACAACACAGTGTACATGACGTGTTGTTGTGTGTATATAGTTGACAAACTATGTCAGTTCTTCATTCGGTGGGCTAAAAGCATGCGACCGCGGCACGTGGTAGGCTTCGTCATAGTATATCAGTTTATATATTTATATAGTATCATATATTATCCATAAAGTGTCGAAACCCAAGACGTTTTTAAAAATTTAAGCCGACGCCGTACTTCCGACCAAAATTTTGTAACGTACACACACACACACACACACACACACACGTCGTTTAAACGTACAAAGTTCTGTACACGCTGCTACGGTTACTACTGAACTGTATTTTAATATACTTACGTATAAAAGTTTTATAATGCGCGTTTGAGTTTCGAATAATAGCGTGCCATGTTAATATCAACGCTAATATTATTATTATTATTATTATTAAATGATAATATTTTACAACAATTTTGTGTCGGTCGACCGAGCTGAAAACGCGTTCCACGAAGTCGTTATTTAAAACGCGGTTTTTTTATTTTTACATATATATTCGGAAATTCACGGCTTTAAATTTAGTTTATAATTTTATAATTTACGTGGCAATAGAAATTTGGGATTTTTCACGACATGTCACATCACACAGTTTCGTACTATGTATATTGGTAAATATTTTGCACGATATTTCGAGAAAGTAATAAAATTTACAAATTTCAAAATAAATTTAGATTTACGGACAAATCTATCTGGATAAATATGATTAGATAAATGAAATTTATCTGATAAAATAAAATATAAGTAAATACTCATTTAGATAAAACACCGATTGCAAACCAAAGTTAAATCGCGTATAAAGAATAAATGTAACTAAAGAAAAAAAGAGGAACTAATTTACACCTCAGGGTATTTTCGCTCCTTGTGTAGAATACTCTTGTAGGTATGTTGAATTTAAAAGAAACGATAAGTAATTTCTTGAAAGAAACGATTTTGAGTGGAGCTTAAATTGATATGTAGAAATGTTCCATTTCACTTAATGATTATAATTTTTATAAATATTACAAAAAAAAACTATTTTGTACTAGGCCAGTTTCATTTATCCTACAATTAATAAGACTGAAAACAGGGAATAACATTTTTGATGAGAAAGAAAAAATCTAGGGGTGAATTGGATTTCAAAAAATGACTGGTCAAAACTTTTGGACAAGTATTACTATACGACGACGCGTACAAATAATAATAATAAAAATAATGATAAATAAACTTCACTGTAAAAACACTCGTTTCACTCAGAATCTAATAGAGACTAAGACAAACGTTGAAAAGCTACCTAATAACATAATATGATGATCACGTATGTTTTGAAGTATATATCCACTGAAAATTTTTATAAATCGTATTGTTATAATACTAACCACGTTACGGAGTTATTTATTAACTGTTTAAATAGTTTTAATAATTTTAAGCTCCAAAAATTAATTATTATTATAATATGATAATATTTTACATCGTTTTGTGTTGGTCGACCGAGCTGAAAACGCGTTCCGCGTAGTCATTATTTAAAACTTTTTTTTTTTTTTTAACGGCATTTTTTTATACACATTCGAAAATTCACAGTTTTAAATTTAGTTTATAATTTTAAAATTTATATGGCAATAGAAATTTGGGATTTTCCACGACATATTGCATCACACATTGACGTACCACGTATATTGGCAAACACTTTCCACGATATTTCTAGAATGTAAAAATGTGATTTTCCTTAAATCGTAACATTGATTTATTTATTATTTACTGGAAGGAGGACAAAACATGGAAGGAGCGAACAAGAAGGGATGCGCTCTTAGGCTGGGGCGTACCCACAGAATCCTTACCATCGGGATATAATCTACCCTGGAAAATGTGGAAAACTCTCAATCATCTGAGAACACAAGTGGCAAGAACTAAAGAAAACTTAAATAGATGGGGAATGACCGAAAATGCAAACTGTGAATGTGGAGAGAAACAAACATCAAGTCATCTGCTTGAGTGTACATTATTACCGAGTAGATGTGAAATAAAAGACCTCATTGGACTAACAGAAATCACGGACGAAATGATTGAATCATTGAATACTGGGAAAAGAAAGGATTATAAACAAAAAACACTGACCGACACGAGAAGAAGAAGAAGAAGGGACGCTGAATTCAAATTTCGACAGGGACCCGTTTTGCGGGGTTGGTAAACTAAGTCACATACGTAGAGACAAGTGACAGCAACTAAGTAGTAACTATAATAATTGAACTTTCAATTTTATTGAAACTCAACTGTTTATTAATAGTGAGTAGTTTTAAATACGCCAAAATGGTATTGTAAAATCATTGGCGGAAAAAGAATACATAATTTTTTTTTAAGGGATGGACGGATAAATTATATATTTGTTTGATTTACTCTTTCTAATGGTATTGCCTTATTAATTTAAAATGTATTTTGAAGGACTTTGAATAGATTTTGAGGGACTTTGCCCCACCCCAAGCTACTCACATCCTCCTATGGTCAATACTATCACTCCGACATAATATCCGGATCCGAAATGTATTATATCATAGTGCACCAACCGATATTTAATGTGAGAAAAATGATTATAGTTGATCACTTGTATGGTTTAGTGTTACAACGAATAATTAAAACGCTTTGCATTGTTAACAATAATAAATCATACATAACCGGCCAAGTGTGTTATGTTATGTCATTATTACAAACATACCTATGTCCGTATAAATAATATTACATGTACAGAAATAATCGGAGAGGAAAATGGAACAGAGCTGAGGAGATCAAAAGAAATCCAATTAAAATATTATTTCGTTCGTAATAATAATTAATATTGCACATTAAACATGCACAACACACTGTTATGAATTATGATATTATATTGTGATATTTTTTTCCAGCACGTTTACCCTATTTTCAACCCTGTATAAATGTATAATTTGAATAATTTCACGTAAAATCATTATTTACGATAATATGCTAATATGAAACTCTGTATACATTTTTATGAACGAAATAATTATTTTAATTTATTAGTTTTCCTAAATGACAACCATTTAATATTACTCATAATGCCACTTAATATTCTAAAAGAGAATCTTTGCATTTTTGTTCTCACACCGGAAGTTTAAGAAATATAAGTATTTAAAACTTAAAGTGTCTAGCTTATGCAATACATTATTTTTACAGGGTGGTACTCATTCTCCGCCCACTCAGCTCGTCCGAAATTCGGATATTTATACCTCTTATAACTATAGATCTAATAAGTAGAGCTAGGGACTTATAGAAGTTGGCATGTTTTTCAAAAATCATTCAAAACATAGCTAAGTAATATAGAAATGCGTTTCATAACACCAAAAGTTGTATGCGCTTCTTTTTAATTTTGCATATTTATGTCTTTTTTCGGTATAAGTGCTTATTTTAGTTAAATTTGAATTTTAAGTGCATATTTCACATATTTTTCAATATTTAATTTGAGTTCTCTTGATATTAGACAACTATTTCCTGAATAACTGTAGAAATTAAATATTGTTTGATATTTGATTTTTTTTTAATGTAAGCTTAAAAAGAATAAAAATTAAAAAAAAAAAACAAAATTCATAAATAATAGAAGAAGAATTCATATTAGTAATACAATACAATTTTTAAATATTTTTAGATTTTACAGTAAAATTAATGTTTTATAAGAGATTGTTTTAGCATTTTTAGAGCATAAATGCATGCATATTTTAAGGTTTTTTAGAGCTATAAGTCCCTAACCCTACTCATAACATATACGTTTAATTGTGAGTAATTAAATCACAAATAATAATAATTTTGATAAAAAAAAATGTTTTCATTAAAAAAAAAAAAAAAAAAGCTTAACATTAGGTACGTAGATGAAAATAACTCAACGATCCGTGTATATTGCAGAAAAAGTTTCAAAAGCGTTTTGAATATTGTAATTTGAAAAAAATTCAAAATTTACACTTTCTAATACACGACGTTAAAAACGGTGGAACACGGATATTTTCGTTGTACGTTGGCATTATGCTCTGGCACGTTATGAAAGTTTAGCCGTTATTATTGTTATTTTAAAATCCGAATATTATGTTTTTTTTTTTTTTTTTTTTACAGTTTCGGAACTTATTTCTACGAGAAATTCAATTTAACTTGTTTCAAAATGATATGTTCAGCCGCGCGAACGAACTTTGCGGTGATGTCACTGAAAACGTTTTCCTCGGATGAGATTTTTTACTCATTGTTTATATATATATATATATATGTATGTATACAGTTATCTGTGTGCAGATGGTTTCGTTTTTTGACAACTGGAAATCGACATATCGCAATAACTGTGTCATCGCGAGTGGTTTTTTTTTTTTTTTTTTTTGTTCGTTCGTTTATTTTGCTCTCCGTCTCGCTAAATATCGCGGAACAAAACGAAATCGAATTCCATTGAAAACACCGCGATCCGATAACTCGTTTAAAAGAGGGGAAAAAAATCAGAAGGAAAATATTTTTCGAAATTTCTGAGTATATAATATGATACACGTGTGTCTATAAATATATGCTCGTTGTGTCTATGCGAAACTATCGAAACGACATTAGTCATGTGAAGTCGGGTTTTCAGCGCAATATCATGATGATGTAACGGATCGGAGCGCGGCTGGCGTGTTTAAAAATCGTTTTTGTTTTCAATATTCCCGTTCATCCGCATTATCCGCCTCGGATATACTGCGCGCGCTCCTCTCACCTCTAGTAATAATTCCACCGTTTCATTATTTTTGATAAGAATACACTCTTCGCTTGTAGAAACACGTGTACTTTTATTTTATTCTCCGAAAACGAGTGAAAAACAGGACGAATTGAAAATGAAAAACGGATAAATCTACGGCTCGGAACTCAATGCTCTTTGATAATACTAGTTTCGCGTGCACTTATGTGTTTGAAAATGTACAAAATATATGCTCTAAAAATATGTGCATCCTTATATTTTTATTACACAAAATTTTCATAAATACAATTATTTTATCAAACGATGCATATACAGTTGATGGTGTTCGGACAAAATCCCGCCACCAAAATCCCGCCGGACAAAAACCCGATCAGTCATTCATCGATCAGTCATTCATCAGTACTCAATTGCTTGATTGAATAATAAAATAAAATTTTGGATTTAATAAACCATATATTTGTGTACAAACAAGTGAAAAAATCAGGATATAATTTTTGACTTTTTAATTTAAGCTAAAAATACTTCGCGACATGGTTATTCTTCACACCATGGGTGGGACGTAGTGGGTGTGTTAAGTTTTAAAGAAACGACAGCTAATCATTTCTTCTATAAAATGATCTTGATAAAAGTTTCAGTGAATACGAGACATTTTTATTAAAAAATTATAAATTTGATTATAATTACAAAAAAAAAAATAAATAATTTTTGCTCTGCCAGTTTTATAGTCCACTATTATGTGAGAGTAGGAAAATAATACAATGAAAAAAAAGTGCATGAAAGAATAACATTTTTTTTTCATTTATTAAGTATCTTCTTTTACAAAAATATTATCATATTTATGTCTATCTGTATTTAAATGTTCATAAAAGTCAAAATAAAAAAAGTTTTAAAAGGGCTTTTTACACTTTTGGGATATTGTCTCAAATGTTGCAAAAAATATTGATACATTATAAAAATGGCTTCCTTTAAGTATCATCTAGAGAAAAATTATAATTCAAAACGTTAGTGGTTGAAACTTTTGGACAAGTATTTATAAACGGACACGTGTACACAGAAAGAAAAATTAAAAATTTGGAAAAACACTACATCTAAATGACCAGATATTTATTTGTCAGCATAACCATTTTGTTGTATTATCACATTGACTTTTTTTTTTTGCTTTGCTTTGTAGGACTGAAAGATTCTAAAACTACACCTGTCTTTCGCCTATTAGTGGTATGAAGTGGGTCGGGGTAAGTGTTTGTGGTTTTAGTTGGTTATGTAATATGTCAAGTGTGGACCAAGTTAATGGGTTTAGTCTGTGTTTGCGTTTAGTAAATGGGGGTTGGGACGTTTGACCTAAATGACAAATGTGATCGTGATTGGAGATGGAGTTTTTGTGGAACATTGATTTTGATTGCATTTGGATTGAGTGTTGGACAGTGTTTGACATTTTCAGACCGTAGGACGACCGAATTTCTCACAAATATCACGTTGATTGGTGCTGGTAAGATGTTATAATAATATTATAATGAATAGATAAACTGATAAATACAGCCTTAACAATCACTTTGACCTAAATCGGTAATTATTATTTATAACAGCTCCAGATATTGTTCATAATAATAATTAGAATAATCACTTTGTCTTTAACACAATAATATTATACATAAGAGTTTATTCCTGATACCATAAATAAAAATGTAATTATGGAGTAATAACTAGGGCTAGGTACTTATGGCTCCAAAAAAACTTAAAATATACATGCATTTATACTCTAAAAGTATACCAAATATTCTATAAAATTTACGAAATATGCTCTAAAAATATATGCGAAAATGCTAAATTTATCTCTTATAAAACATTAATTTTACTGTAAAAATTCAAAATATTTCAAAATTGCATTGTATAATATATTATAATATGTATTATTAATTCTTCTTTTATTATTTATGATTTTTTTTTTTTTATCTTTATTCTTTTTAAGCTTACATTTAAACAAATAAAACTATCAAATAATATTTAATCTCTTCAGAAATTCAGAGAGAAATCTTCCGACACCAAGAGAACTCAAAATAAATATTGAAAAATATTTGAAATATGCACTTATATCGAAAAAAGAGCTAAAAATGCAAAATATGTGAGTTAAAGAGAACTGCATACAATTCCTGGTGTTGTGAAACACATTTCTATATTACTCAGCTATGTTTCGAATGATTTTTGAAAAACATGCTAATTCCTGTAAGTCCCTAGCCCGAGTAATAACTAATAATTTATTTTGAGCTAACACGTATTTTTTTTTTTTTTTTTTCATACGGAACGCACCACGACAGCGACGGTGTACTATTATTACTCGGTAATATCACATATTATTATTATGCGTCGCGGTGTTATCTGATTTCAATATACGAGCGCGTATAGTGTCATTTTCGGCCGTACATTTTTCGTCCCGACTCGAATAAAACGTGATTTATACGTTCACGCGTACGACCACCTAGCCCACACGACGCGCGCGACGTGTAAGCAACATATTTTATTATTATAACATAATGTACGGCACAAAGTTCAGAGCTGCAGCTATGCAAAGCCACACCGCTACAACACGACTACACAGCTATGCGCGTTCGACGAATAGTTGAGATATTCGAACAACGAAAATGAAAATAGTATCTCCGGGGGACGGGTGGGGGGGGTCTGCATTCGAAGATTTCAACTTGATACTATATTCGAATTCCACCAAAAGTTTGCGTTTTACTAACTTTATTTATTTTTCGGATTGCACTCGTTATTATTGTAGTAGTTTGAAATGGATTTACTAAAAATTCTGAGGCTGTGAAAGTTACTTTTTTTTTTTTTTTTGAACTCGTTATGTTTAAAGTTAAAAAATAATCGCATTATTTATTTATTTTTTTAAACTAATTTAAGTTAGAAATAAACAATAAAAAGTGACTTAAGTTCACTTTTCGTGAAATGTTTTTGTAGCTATTTTTAACGATTGGTGAAAATTTCAAGACCTTAGCTGCATTATTTTAGAAGTTATGTCAAAAAGTAATTTTCAATTTTACGAAAATTGCGGCAATTGCGTATTTTTTGTCAATTTCTCGACAGCTTTCCCCGTTTTTGGAAAAAGTATTGAGAAATTTGAAAAATGACCATCTGGGTACGATTTCGGTTCTATAGAGATACTAATCGAAACTTTTGGACAAGTATTTCTATACGAAAAAGTTTTTTCAGAAAGAGAAAAAAAAAAGAAAAAATAAACATCATTGTAAAAATGCTTTTTCACTTCGTCCAAAATCTAAAAATTGTAAATTCATACTTTGGCACATAATTTGGCCTGGATTTAAGGAATTACTTTTTTTCTGTTTTTTTTTTTTTTTTTTTTTTTTTTTAAGAGTGGGCCTATGTATTTAATCGTAAAAAAATTATAAATAAGAAAGCCGGACATACTTTGCACCACGGATATTCTTCGTTCCTCGGGTCAGATGAGGTTATGTTCTCTTGGTGAGAAGAATTTTAAAGAGACGATAAATAAAATCTTGTAAAATGTTAAATTCATTGTCCTTTAGATATTTCATTGCATCAAATGAATAACGATAACATTCTCTACCTAAGTACCAAGTTTCAAAAAAATCGGTCAAATCAATTTTCTTTTATGTACGTTAAAGTGTGCGATTTTAGATAAAACTAACGAATTTCGTCAAAATTCTAAATTCAAACGGTAATAGAGAAAAAAGTTAACATACAATTTTCAAGATTTTTTCAAGTCATATTTGTGAGTTATATCATATTAAATTTTCAAGCCTAAATATCTAGAATAAAAAATTGTATTACATAAAAACTAACAAAAATCTAGAAATGTCCGAAATTTTCAAAAAGCTGTACCTAACTCAAAATTGCTCAAATATTTTTGAAATTTTTATGAGATGTTTTCGTGACCATTTTTAGAAGTTGACGAATGTTTCAAGTTTTTAACCGCATAATATTTTGAAGCTATGTTAAAAAGCAATTTTCAATTTTACGAAAATTCCAGTAATTGCATATTTTGCCGTTTTTTTGTCAATATTTTGACCGATTTTTTGCGTTTTTGAAAAAAAAATATTAAGAAATTTGAAAATGACCTCTCCAAAGTACCACCTGAATGTGATTTTGTATCTATAGAGATGATGATAGAATTTTTTGGACTAGTATTGATAAACGAAAAAGTGTTCACAAAAAAGAAATGAACATAATTGTAAAATTATAAACTTCTTCACTTCGTTTAGAATCTAAAAAGTATTAGAGAAATGTCCAATTTTTTTTCATATTTTCAAAATTTTCTTGCATCAAAATGTTTTTCATATCATTGTCCATTTATGTTTAAATTTTCATAAAGTTTGGATTGAACAATAATTATGGTTTTCGAGTATTTTTTGTCAAATTTTGGATAATCCCCCCCCTCCCAAAAAAAAAAAAAATAAATATAAATAAAAATAAAGAATTGAGAAATTCAAAAAACAACCTTTCTAACGTACCAACTAGAGTCAAATCCAGCTTGAAAAAGTTGCTAATCGAGACTTTTGGACAAATAGATCCATACAAAAAAGTGTTCACAGAAAAAATAAAATAAAAATAAAAATTAGCTTCTTCTCCTCGTTTGGAATCTAAAATTATTTATGAACTTTTTCGTTTGTCACTGAGTGGAGCAAAAAAGCTAGTGTTTTGAAAATTTTGCGTTTTTTTTTTTTTAATTCTTTTAAAGTGTACATTTTTTTGTATGTAGAGATACTTGTACAAAAATATCGACCAACAAGTTATTGAATCAGAATATTTATCTGGATAGTACTTTTGGGATGTAATTTTTTTTCGAAATTGTTTGTTATTTTTCCAGAATTTTGGTAATACCACCCACAACTTGAAGTAAATGCCCAAAAACTTTTTTTTTAATCCAAAATCGATGATAATTTAATATAGATATGAGATAGAAAAATTGTATTTATTTCCCAAATTGTATTTTTTTTTTCTGTTTTGTGGGACATAAAACTATAGCTGAGTAATAAAAATACATTTCTTTGTATAATGACAATAAAAAATTTTATAGTTTAAAGTAAAATAATATTGTCCCATATGAAATGACACTTAACTCGGAATCGTTTTACTGAAGAACAAACGGGATAGCGGTTAATGTAACGTCCGCACATAAATATTATGCCAGGACATATTTTGTGTCCACGGGAAAACCTATTGCTCCGCGATTCACGTGCATCGTTCAGCATAATATTCTGTGCGCGATTGACCGAAAAATTTGACAGTAATTAACACGTTTCTTGTACACGTACGATAAAATAATACACAACGTCGACGGTATTCTTTTCAAAAATAAAATCGTTCGCTTTTCTTTTTTTTTTTTTACGAATCAACAAGCGCAGCGGGGAAATTAGTAAATTCTTTTTTTTAACCGATACGACGACGGGAGACTTTGCAGTCCTCCGACCAGGGCCGGTCTCGCTTGAAAGCAGTGCAATCTGTCGTCAAAAACAAATAACTGTTAAATTTTATTATAATTAGTATAAAAGAAAAAAAAAGTGTGTACTTCGCACGTCGGGTGGGACTCTCTTGACGGGTGTATTGATTTTTTTTAAGAAACGATAAATCATTTCTTCAATGAAACGATTCTGAACGAAGGAAGTTTATCATATAAAAAATAAACGGGGAAAAAAATGTTAGAAAAATGTCCAAAAAACTTTTTTCACATTTTCCAAAATTTTCTTGCGTCAAAATCTTTCTTTTACTATTTTCTATCTATGGTTAAATTTTCATATAGTTTTTTCCAAAAAAAAAATTGAAAAATTGAGAAATATAGTATATTTAATGTATTTCCAATGCATAAAAAACAAACGATTTCTGCTTATTTAAATTCATGACATCGTTTTTAAAACGTTGGTTTGTCTTAATTTCCGAAAAATGCTTCATTTTCAGTGGGCAGTAAATAAATTTTTTCCATTATATTTTTAATATACCATGTTATTTCAGGGGTTGACTTGCTGTTACAGTCTTCGAATTTCCATCAATACTCATGTAGTCCATAATGGTTCAAATTTCTAATTATACTCAAAAATAAAAGGATGTAATGGCGAGTAATTAAAGTAGTTATACATTTGTTTTGTAACAAAATGCGACGTTTACTAATGGACACCACTCAAAAGTGAACCCGTTCCCAATTTAGACGGATTCTGTTACAATCCCCTACAAAAATATGCGTGTCATGTCATGTAAGCATCGTAATTAAAATGTGTAAATCTATTTTATGTTAAGGAAAACAATCTTCGTTTCCCATATTACAATATGAAGATAAATCATAATCTCCCAGTTAATAATAAATGGTTTTGAAACTGAAAGTTTAGAGGATGGCGTTTGCACTGAAACCTGACGAGAGCCGTGCTCGGATTGCTGGCCATGGGTTGCACACTTTTTTTTGTTATATTTATTATTTATGTACATACCAAGCGATTGTTGTTATATTTATAACTTATTCCCAATTATGGATTTTAAATTTTGCTATATTATGAGAACTGTCCATAAAATAATTTTCACGAAAAATTACGATGAAAGAAAAATTCTCAAAATCAAGTCTTTGGACCTTTTTTCAACCCGTTCTATTCCCCTCAAATAACACCCCTAAATACGCTACCGATTATACTGTATAACATAAAACACAAATAAATGTATGTCTCAGTAAGATTTGAAAAATGCAACAACTTTTATACTATTATTATCTTTAAAATCTTTTTATTATTTTTAGATTCTAAACGAAGTGAATAAGTTATTGTTTTTACAATGATGTTTATTATTTTTATTTTTTTTCTGTAAACACTTTTTCGTATGGAAGTACTTGTCCAAAAGTTTCGATCACCAATTTTTTAAAACCGGATTTGCCTCTAGTTGGTACCTGAAACAGGTCATTTTTTGAATTTCCCAATTCTTCGATTTCTCTTTTTTTTTTGAAAAAAAAACTACCCAAAATTTGACAAAAAAAACTCGGAAACCATCATTTTTTGATCCGAACTTATGAAAATTTAAACATAGATAGACAATAATACAATATAATATATTTTGGCACAAGAAAATTTTGAAAATGTGAAAAAACATTTTGGACATATTTTTTCAACACTTTCTTTTCCCATGAATTTATTTTCCTCTTTATACTTTATCTATTAGATAAAAAAAAAAAAATGTAAAAGCAAAATCAAGTATAGACAAGAAAGCTACTAGTACTTCGCACGCCAGCCACGTAAAGCCTGATACTTCGCACTACTGGTATTCTTTGCTCCTCGGGTCAGATACTCTTAACGGATGTGTTGAAAATGATGTCTACTACTATTTTTCTTTATATTATTATTGATTTCCTTCGTTTGGAACCGTCTTATTGAACAATTAATTATTTATCGTTTTTTTTTTTTTTTAAATTCTACATAATATCCATCCGAGGAGTATCTTCCGTCCGAGGAGCGAAGAGTGTCCGTGGTGGTGCGGAGTATTTTTTGAATTTTTTTTTGTTTTTTGTTTTTCACGCAACAAACTGTCGGTGGCGACGACGGCTGTAAGAAACGGTAATTGAACGCGACCCGCCAGCCGCACGCGTCACGTGTGCGTCGTCGTCGCGGCGTCGCCGTCGTCGGCGGCGGCCGTTAAAAATCGATTCCGTCTCGGGCCCGCGCGACTCTTGGGTGCTGTCGGGCCGGCGAAACGTGTAATAAAAAGGGTTTTGACGAGACACGATCTTCGCACAAACAGACGAGTCCATAAATAGAGCCCGCCGCCGCCGACACGCTATTATTTATATTTTCCGTGTGCGTTTGCGGGCGGAGGGGGGTGGCCGTGTACACGACGACGACGACGACACGTTGGCGGTACATTATATTAATATACACACGTGTTCGCGTACACGTCGCATGCATACGGGATGTTCAAGGTGGGGCGGGCACGAAAATATCGAATCCCAAACAAACCGGACCGCTTTTTTTTTTTTTGGTCGAACAAACTCGAATTTCTAAAAACCTACCGAAAACTCCCGGTTTCATCATCGTTAGAATTCACTTTTATTTATTTATTTATTTAGATTCTGAACGAAGTGAAGAAGCTAGTGTTTTTACAATGACGTTTGTTTATTTTTTTTTTTTTTTTTACTATTTTTTTTTTCTGTGTACAACTTTTCGTATAGAAATACTTGTCCAAGAGTTTCGATCGATAGCTTTTTGAAACCCGATTCTTCTCTAGATCGTACTTTAAAGAAGTCATTTTTTGAATTACTCAATTCTTCAATGTTTTTTTTTTTTTTGGAAAAAAATACCCAAAATTTGACAAAAACGACTCGAAAACCATAATTTTTTGATCAGAATTTTATGAAAATTTAAACATAGATAGAAAATCCTATAAAAAAGA